>JASDQU010305260.1:0-13652 GCA_032191745.1 Picea mariana
TGTGGAAGTAGAATATTTTCATCTTGAACAGTTAGATGTGAAAACAACTTTTCTCCATGGGGATTTGGAGGAAGATATTTATATGTAGCAGCCACAAGGGTATGAGGTCAAAGGAAAGGACAATTCCATATGCAAGATGAAGAAGAGTGTGTATGGCCTAAAGAAATCTCCAAGGAAGTGGTATTTCAAGTTTGACATGTTTATGAAAGAACAAGGTTATAGTAGATGTCATTATGATCACTTTGTTTATTTTAAAAATCTAGAAAATGGAAGCTATATTATCTTGCTATTGTATGTAGATGACATGCTTGTTTCAGGGTCTAATATGTAGCATATAAATGTGCTCAAGAATAAATTAGCTAATTTATTTGCAATGAAGGATTT
Source organism: Picea mariana (assembly GCA_032191745.1). Lineage (NCBI taxonomy): Eukaryota > Viridiplantae > Streptophyta > Pinopsida > Pinales > Pinaceae > Picea > Picea mariana. Next base: position 385 of record JASDQU010305260.1, read on the forward strand.
GAGTGTCACAAAGAAAATCCTTGGTATGAGAATAACAAGAGACAAGAAAAATAGCAACTTGACATTGTCTCAAGGTGAGTATATAGAGAAGGTGTTGGAGAGGTTTAGAATAAAGAATGCAAAACCAGTTAGTACACCTTTGGCCATCCATTTTAAATTAACTAAAGAAATGTGTCCCAACACACAGGAGGAGATAGAATACATGTCCAAGGTCCCTTATTCATCAACAATTGGCAGCTTGATGTGTGTGATGGTTTGCACAAGACCAGATATTGCACATGCAGTGGGAGTTGTGAGAAGGTATATGAACAATCCAGGTAAAGAACATTGGGAGGCAATAAATTGGATTCTTAGGTATTTTATAGGTATTGCTACTCATGCATTATGTTTTGAAGGTTTAGACATTGTTCTATAGGGGTATGTTGATTCAGATATGGAAAGTGATAAAGATAGTAGGAGGAGCACCACAGGGTATGTTTTTACTATAGCTAGAGCAATAGTAAGTTGGATTTAGAAACTGCAAAAGTTTGTTTCACTTTCAACAATAGAGACAAAGTATGTTGCTACTGCAAAGGCTACTAAAGACATGATTTGGTTACAAAGGTTTATGGAGGAATTGGGAAAGAAGTAGGAGACTAGCAGGTTGTATTGTGACAGTGAGAGTGCCATTCATCTTGAAAAGAACTTGACCTTCCATTCGAGGACTAATAATATACATCTCATGTACCATTTCATTTGATCCATCTTGGAGGATGGACATTTGAAGTTGGAAAAGATACACACTAGCCAGAATCATGCAGACATGTTAACTAAGGGAGTAATCCGAGAGAAACTAAGTTCCTGCTCAGTTTCAGTTAGTCTTCAAGCATGAAGGTGAAGATGATAAATTTTCTAGGTCCAAGAAGGTTCATATTCTAGTAAATACAAGAGCAGTGGAGTTATTGAGATTAGTCTCCAAGTGGGAGATTGTTGGTTGTGGAGATTGATTATCTTCCTGATTTAGAGGTCTTTGTTTTCAGTCGTGGTTATACCCCATGAATACTTTACACCCTAGAATAATGTACACTCCTCCATGCGGGGGAGTTCATAGGGGGGTTACCCCCTCTGCGGGGTTTGGGGGAAAGTGGGCCCCCGAAGGAAAAATTTCCTTGTAAATGTATATTGTAATTTCATTGTAAATATGGACCGTTCATTACAAGGTTGTATATTTGACAATAGAATTTATGTTAGGGTTTTTTTCCCTAGAAGGAAACTCTCTTTTATGAGGGAAATGTATTGTGGCTATGCATCATTATGAATATTGTATTCTGAGTGAGGAGACTGTAAGAGATATAAAAGGAAGTTACAACGGTTTTGTTGTAGGTTGTGTCCCTTCATTTGCTAGATAATAATAAAGGAAGGACCTGGAAATTTATCTAATGGACGTAGCCCACACTGGGTGAATCACATATATATATATATGTCTCTAGTGTATTATGTATCTTCTGTGTTTTATTTCTACATTTGTTTTATTTTATTGCTCCGCGATCCTGTTTTTCTAACATCATCATGTTAGAACATATTGGAATGGACTAATAAAAAATCACATTAGTCTTACATAAAACAATATAATGTTGAATCCTCTAGATAGTGTGCACGACTTCCAAATTCATCCTCTTGACATGAGAGTATTTAGGTTTGGGACCCATTAGACCATGATTGAGGTAGTAAATGACATGCTTCTAGAGTGCATCATCTTCCCGAACCAAAACCATGTCGACAATAGATTCCATGATTGCAAGATACAACAAGAAATCTATGTTATAGTCTAGGGGACTAAGCAAGGAGCTAGAAACAAGATTATTTTTTAGTGCATCAAAATATCATTGCACAAACTCATCCCAAATGAAAGGGGCCCTCTTTTTCAACAATTACATGAAACCCTTGGTGACGTCATCATAATTAGCGATAAACAAAGGAAATTAGTTTTTTCTTGAAAAATTTGAAGTTGTCAAATATCTTGTTGAGGAGGTAACTGAGTTATCACCTCAACCTTCAATGAATCGACCATGTTCCCCTTATTGGAAATAATAAATATCAACAAATTCCTTGAGACAATGCAGAAGATGCACTAAAAAAGCAACTCCAACATTTTTAAGGTCGAAAGGGATCTTTCAATATGAGAATGTACCTTAAGGACATATAAATTCCATTTTTTGTTGCTCCTCAGGTCAGATATGGATCTGGTTATATCCATAGAATCCATCCATAAAATATAATATCTCACTTCCTGCATACTCATCAATAATTTGGTCAATGAATGCTGTGGGAAAGTTGTCCTTGGAACAATATTTATTGAGATATAGAAAATCCATGAAAATTCAAAATGTTCCTTGCTTTTATTAACTAGAATGGGATTTGACACCCATTCAATAAGGGGAACTAGATAGATGAAAATATACTTGAGCAGTTTCTCTACCTCTACCTAAATTGTTGCCACCTTTCTAGGGTTAATTGATCGTAACATATGTCCAATAGGTTTCACATTTTCGTACATTCCTATCTAATTTTTGACGATCCAAGGGTTTATTCCTATCATTTATTCATATGACCAGGTGACTACATCATGGAACTCATTGAATGGGGAAATATAAGAGGAGATCTCCTTTGGAGAATAGTCTTTGTTGATGAACACATTCTCCATGATTCCATGGGTTTGAAAGATGTTGATCAGAATTTTTTTCGATATATTTTTCATGTTTCCCTAAGATTACAAACCATTTGTAGCTAAGGGGTTCACAAGATGATTATCACCTCCACTCAAATTCCATTGAAATCTCCTTTCTCAACCTAACCAAGTTCCAAGAGGAAATACGATTGATAATGTAAATCCTCCTAGGGCCATTCTTACCCAGTCATTGCCTATATGATAGCCTCATCATAAGTAAAAAAAATATCAAGGAAATCGAGTGAGTTAGAATAATTCAGGGCCTATATGGGATCCATAAAATGATCAACTTTTTCTATCCAAGGAGGAGAAAGATTAGGTTCTGCAATAACTTGTTGAATCGTTTGGCAAGATATCTAGCTACAACTAGTGGCATGGATATCCCAACATGAACAAGACCTTCTACTAAATCAGATGGATAGGGTTATACCCAAGGATCCTTGAAGTACGACATTTGAAAAGAAATCACTTGAGTTATGAGGATTGAAGAGATTGATTACTAATAACAAAGTAGAACAACATTAATGTATGATATTGGTCCTAAGAATTTAAATGTTCCCATCAAGGAAGGATACATCATGACACCAATGTTATCATTTTTCTTCTGTGAGTTTCAAAATAACAAGAATGTATATACCATATATGTCATGAGGGCAATGCAATTCTCGGAAGGCCAAGGATATGATAGTCGTCATTGTGTACGCCCAAATTGGTCCTAAAAAAATGTTGTAGTCGAGTGGAGCTTTGACCACTTCCACTTCTACGGACATGGTTTCCCCCCCAACTGGATAGGGAAGGAGAAGATAATCCCATGAGGCCTGAAAGAGAATCCATAAAATGTGGTGATAAAAGTGATAGATGAAGCAAGCTTGAGAGATCTAATGGATTTCCAATAAGACAAAGACATAACACATGTCAAGGTTCCTTTATCAACAACAACCCTTTCGATTATTTTCTTAGAATACATGACATTAATTTGAAAGGAAACTTGATACAAAATTTGAGGCTTGACATATATGTTGTCAAACTTGATCACCTGCAAGATAAAATAATCAGTAGCTCCTATAGTGAACATCAATGTGCTCCATTGTGAAGGGAAACTCTAGAGCACCTTGAGGGCAAACATCACACAAGGTGTTTGAGGAAAATCCTCAATAGACGAATAGTTTGGTTATGTGAAGAAAGTTTATACACACCTTTCATTATGTGTGGCATTTTGTCCCCCAGGATTCTCTATATGGAGAGAAGTTTTGGCATAAGAAGTTTATTTTCCTTTTGATGTCGATTTAGGGTTACCATAATGTCAAGCCCTCATTGACACATAGATGTATGATCCCACCATATGGATGGATGATTTGTTACCTTCTAGAAAGGATGCACCTTTGGTTCCCCCTTGTGGATTTCCTAGACCTACAAAATGTTGTGTATCTATTATATTCTTTCCTAGAATTTTTTTTTGCCTCAAGAAACGTCTCTCATTTTTGGGAAGTTTTTCGGCACATGGTTTTTGTTGATGATTTTATATTTCTGTTTAAGGAATTAGGGTTGTTGACTAATCCTGATCATTGGGTTAGGGTTTTGGATGTTGCTAACTCCTATATGTATATTGTATTGTAAACAATGTAACACTATGAATGAATATAGAATATGTTGGTTTTCCCAGTTTGGGTTTCCAAGGGAAAAATCTATGTGTAATGTTTGTATTTTCCATTGTATATTTTCTATTATTTTACTAAAAATTTGTTTGTAGTAAATATTGTACAAGGTTAAAATCTACACAGAAGAGCCTACCACCATGTGTTTTCCCTAAGAGAACAAGTTAGTCAACACAAAAATCTACTTCTGTGTCAACAAACAATGGGCTTCCTCCATTTTGGGGCACTGATGAGTAAGGTGATCTTTACAAATTTTACATGAAAAATTCACCTTTCTCTTGTATTTCTTATCCCCTCGAAAATCAGAATCAGTTTTATTAGTGCTTTTATTGTTATTAACACCTCATTTTTTATATTTTCCCTTCTTCTTTCCTCTGGGATGCTAGGTACTATTCGGATTCGTCAATTGCACATAGTGTATATCTAATGACTGGATAGTGGGAATGGTCAAATGCATAGCTTCACAAATCACAGTTTGATGGATATTCATCTATTTCATATAGATCGCAACCATATATGTGACAATTCTATTGAAAGAACCAATATTGTCATCTGCATGTGGTTGAGACTTGGGTTTCGTAAGGTTAGTACTTGACCATAGTGCATTTGACAAAATTTCATACAGGATCCAAGACTGAGAATATCAAATTCAACTACTAGGCCCTAAATATGGCTTCCTCCTCAGTGGTTACCCAAGACGTAAATACATTGTTGGAGACATAAGGAAAAAAGGATTTCATAAACCATTATAATATGAACTCAGGAGGAATATTGGCCTTGATCATCCTCTTTCACCTCCACCACCCATGGATGTGATATGAGATGTGGGAATATTTGTCTTTTCTTAGCATGAATAGAAAAACAATGCTAGTATCATACTAGACTAAAAGTTGAACATGGTTGAGAATGACCAGCGCGAGATCATGAAAAGTACGAAACAATGACCCCTATAACTTAATGTACCACTTCACAACAACTCGAGTTACAAGGGCCAACTTGAAAGATTCATAATCAATTAGAGTCATTTTTCAATTAATTCGATGAACACCATATGTGAAACATTGTGACGTGGTTGGCTGGATCCTCACCATCTTTTCCTTCGAACATAGGAATGTCATAGTTTAATTTGTTGGGCACCGGGGGCCAATTTAGATAATGACGCATTGGTTCAATAATTAGTTTAGATAAATATGATAATTTTAGTGTTTCTAGAAATGGAAGCCTCAGGTGTGGCATTGCATTCCAATTAACATGGTTGGGGGCCTTGGGTTGGTTGGAAAACATAAAAGAAAATCCTACGTTGTAATTAGCACTAGTTTTCCAGGAAGATCTCATTGACTGGGAATTTTTCTAATTAAAACCATGAGGTCCATGACCAAAAGGAGGAAAACTTCCACCCATCAAGGATTGGAAATGGTTTCCCCTATAGACGTCCCTTGTGAAGGGAAAACCCCTGGCATGGGATTCCACTGACTTTAGAAAGGGTTTCCCATAGATGACATTCTAGATGAAGGGAAAATATCTCTCCCAAAACCACCAAACAATGTGAATGTTTTTTATATGAAGGCATGTCAAAGGATTGAAATATTCTACTCATTGGAACTTGCAAGGGAGTTGAAGAAATCCTCACCCTAGAATAGGGTTTTGAACGATCTGCTAGGAACTAGATGAAACATTTTGCATTCATATTGATGGAATCCAAAAAAAAATGCATTAGAAAAAAAAATTGATGAGGATGTCGCGCTCGAAGACTAAGTGGACCCAATAATAACAGGAATAGAGCTATTGATTGACACAATCGTCGTTGCTTGAGTTACATTACTTTTCTAGGAATATATGTGAGGGGGTGTAATCACTCCTCCAAAAAATTCAAATGGGGGTTGTAGGGACCCCCAACCCTAACACATTCAAGGTGACTTCCATAACAGACCACCAAAGAGGATAGTTGATAGTGTAACCCGACTCAAATCTCATAAAATGCACTAAAACAATATCATCAAGTCTAGTTAATGAAGGGTTCCAAGGTCTAATGAAGCCTTCAACTTCAACATATGAAATTCGTGTAACCTCTAGTGCATAAGTGTTCATATATTCAATATGAGACTCTATAAGATCAAGATGACCATTTTGCTCGAAAGCACTAGATTGGTCTAGTCAATGTCTCTAAAGAGGTGACGGAGACTCCAATCTTATCGGTGGAATGACTTAAACCCTTCGACACCAATGAAGAGATTGGATAGCCAATTTAAATCAAATATTCAAGTTAGCCATGAAATAGATTCCTTAGGATGACTAAAAGTACAAAGAACATCACTAAGAAAATTCCTAAGGAAACAGAACACGCAAACCGATTATTTAATACCTCAACTTAGGTGTATTGGGTCTTGAGACCAAATCAACAAAGAATTTAGGAAAAGGACCATTTGGAAAACAAAATAGGTTGATTAAGTTCTATAACTGAAGAACAGAGTGTGAAGTAGTTACCCCGACCTCCATGTAACAACCCTACCTAGTGAAAGAAACTCTCACTTCGCAGGGCACCCTCCAGGGGTACTAGTAGTATCATATCATGTCTACCTCAGGTACCATGGGAAATCTCTTGTAGTCACATCTATGGTACCTGGGAAAGGTTACTAAAGATACCAAATCATAGTCAACATCCGAGGGGTATAGTCGATAGTCAAGACAAAACATATGGGTAGGGTATCAATGCCCAAATATCCAAAAGAACTACCTCATAGAGAGGTATAGGAACTAATTAAACCATCGTATATGATCAATACATTAATATTGGACAATTATTGGAGGTTTAATCTCCTCAACTCTTACTCATGAAACCTCATGTTTAACTCCTGGGTTAGAGGATGTCACATCCCTAGTATAATACCCAAGTTAATTAATTCTTAATGTAGTTATAATGTATGGTTGTGACCAAACGTTGTATATGCAAAACATATTTGTAAATTTTAATAATAATATTTGATACTAGATGTTGGGGGACATGGATAGATATGGTGGATGATTAATCCACATGAGAGGGGAGGGTTTAAGATAATATATAAGAGGGTTCCAAGGGGAAATTATCCATGTCTATTAATTCAACCCACTTCCTAAAAATACTATTGGTATATGAACCTTCTATTTTGTTTTTGAGTGTTCCCAAAGAGAATCATTGAATACATGTAAGAGAGTGGGTGTTGGGGACCTAACCTCCCTAACCCCTCATGTAGGTAGAATAATATATTTCCAATGAAATAAAGGCCAATGTTAGTCTATAAGGCCTATTTAATAGATGGGAACAAGTCAATGTAAGAAGACCAAATAGAAGCTTTTGCTTCTAGAAAGATTTTCTACTAGAAGGTTCTTTGGAAGATAGAAATAGTATAAATAAAAGAAAGAGGCATGAGAAGTCTTTTTATTCAGAATTATTGTAATAGACCTTTGCTCTATTGGAGGTTTCCCCCTTAAAGAGGCAAGTGAACATTGTTTCCTATGAATAAAGGTATAATTTTGGTGTTGTAGTTCCATATAATTTGTTGTTTTGTTGTTATCTCTGCAGTATTTCCATCTTAAGTTGTTATTTCAATTTTATTCTTTGCATTATTTCTATTTTCTGCTAATATAATAGATCTAGTACCTTATAATAGGTGTGAGAAGTCACATCCCATAGTTATTGGGAGCATGGGGGAAAAGTACAATCAGTTTGGAGAAGAGTGTAAGTCAAGAAAGTAAGTCAAAGGGAGTAAATTTGTATGGGTAATTACAACAATTTTAGGTAGTCAATATTTTTGCATGAACAACAAGAAGAGAGAAAAAAACCAGAGCTTGTATCTTGAGAAACCATGGAGGGAAAATTCTGCAGCATTTTTGAAGTGTGAGACAAACAACATTCTCTCACACAAGAATTATCCAAAATACTTGGAATATAACATAATAATCCATGTAGGAATAATGTATAAAATATGAATACATAAGCTGAGATACAATTGAGAGTGAGGGCTCACTTATATACCCGCACAGGGGTACCATTAACCAATAGTCATGTCCTTTCATTATTAATAATTAATATTTATTATTTATTAATTATCATTGAATTGTTATGTTATTAATATCTATTTTATATGTATATTTATGTTCATAAAATTGCCTTCCCCTTAAAAATGCTTTTTCCTCAAAGCATAATCACTGGAAGGATTCCATTTTAAATTTTTTTCTGGCACGCGATGTCTTCTCAAATCTTATGTGCTTGTAGTTGTGACTCTCGATGAAACAAGATGATATAACCTTTGAATTCCCAAACTAATGTGTTGCATCTTCTGGGGAGTGATCCATCCGAAATCTACTTTCATTGGAATTGTTTGATGATCAATTGTTCAGATGGGGATTCTCATTTTAAGCTTCCCTACAAGTTGTTGATTTTGTCTTCGTTCTTTTTCAGTTTGGTAGTTTATTTGTTGGTAAGAAGAACATTGTTTATTTTCCTCTTCTTCTAGTTGTTGGTCATAATGACTCTTGTGATTTGGATGATGATAAGGCATCCTAATCTCTTGTGAGTTTTCCTTGGAATCATATTATTTTGATGGTTGCATTGATTTGTCAAATTAAACATTATTTTGAATTTGAACATCAACTGACTTTGTATTGGTTCCTTTTTCTACTGTCGAAATTTGAATGTCAAAGAATTTCTCTATTGGGTCGGTCATTGTTTCCTTGTGGACTAATGATTTTTTGCGATCTAAATCTTCTTGTAAAGACTTCTTATTATGCTTTATATTTTTAATTTGAGTTAATAAATCTCAATTATGTCGTCTTAATTGTAAAATTTCTTCCTTATTTTCTGACCTATCATCTTTTTTTGATTCTAGATTCTCCTTTCTTTCGTCCTTTAAGATTTTGATTTGTTCAAGTAACTTCTGGTTAAGGTTCCTTAGGTAGGAGATTTCTTCCTCTTTTTCAGTTAATTTCTCCTTGAGACTTTGAATTTCTTGTTCTGGATTCTTATTCCCTTGCTTCTTGTCTTTTAACTTTCTGATTTTAACTAGTAAATTTTGATTATCATTTTTTAATCGTAATATGTCTTCATCTCATTCTAGTAATTATTGGTCCATTTTTTTCCTTTTGGTCATTAGTTCTTCATTTTGTGAGATGAGTTCTCGAATACGCTCTTTGAAGTAACGATTATCTTTCTCTATTAACCCATTAAAATGTTTCTCCTTCTTAATTTCAAACTATAATTTTTTATTTCTTTCTTTATAATGTCCTAGTTCTCCTTTCAACATTCGTGATTGTTATTAATTATCATTTAATTATTATGTTATTAATATATATTTTATATGTATATTTATGTTCATAAAAGAGTGTTTGGAGTAGAATACTAAAGATCTAAGTTTTTAGGCCTAAAGAGTGAATTCTTGTGTGAGTTTCACTGTCACAGTAACAACAAGTGATTTTTGTTGTTTTCCTGATAGTTTTTGAGTTTCCCAATAGAGAGATTCATGGTTACCTATGCCAAATATACTATGATAAACAAATTAGACACTTGATGGACTGATATAAATGAAGGGGTACATTACTTGGGTTGGATAGGTTGAGAGGAAGATAGATGGTGGAATCTCAGGATAGATGTAGGACAATACCAGTGGGTTGTGGATTTCTAAGCCATGAGTGGATAGTGAGAGGCCACCCTCTTTTGTTGATCTCTAGTCCCATCTCATGGGTGACTTATTTTTTATATATGGAATAACAATTATATGGTTGGGTGGCACGTCCATCCCAAGTAGCTAGTCACACAACAGTTTGTAAAAGGTAAGTGTTTTATCTTGTTTATGTGTTGCACTATGAGTTTTTTTTTGTGTATTAACTCTGTGTTTGAGAACAATTTTTATGTTGTTTTATTTGATTTATTAAACTACATTCATGTCTATTTTAACATGTTGTAGATGCATTTAATTAATGTTATCAAGAAATAGTTAAATCTATGTGTAAATCGTGGTTGGTAAGCTACATGAATTTAGTTAGCTTTAATTTTTTTGTAATTCATGAGTATTTCCATGCACAATGGACCTCAGATATGTTGGGGAATATATAGAGGAGGATCTAGACTATACCTATATGAATATTTTATTTTTAGCTCTGCCTAAGTTAGACTCCTTGTTCGTTCAATGCAATCTCTTTAAATTTCAAATGCAATGTAATTTATTTTCGATGCAAATGAGTAATGCAATCTTCTACTATAGGTGCAATGGAAAATTCAACGTAAACATTATCTGAATGAAACATAACTTTTTGAAACAAGGGAAACTTAATATTTTTCTTTTCCAAAATGAAATTATGACCACTACTAATGAAAACTCAAAGTATTTAGAGAATGCAAGTAATATTTTTTAAATCAATGTGCAAAGGAAAATAGGGAGTGCTAGGAAATGAAATTTCTTTTCAACTATAAAGATGGTAAAGACTAAAATAACAAAGAACAAAGAAAACTTCTTTAAAAATGAAAATGAAAAACTACTACAATTTTCCTTTTCAATGAAAAACAACTAAGAGTAAGGTAAAGAGATAGAAAGGATTAAACTAGAATCTTTCAGACTATAAGGAGGGATACCAAAGAAACCCAAGATAGAAAAGAGATTTCACACTACCCAACTACGATTGAAGAAATTAGTAATGAAAACTAAATACTTTTTCCTTTTTCCTTATGAGATTAATTTATTTAATGGATTTTTGAAATTGACAATATGATAGAGGGACTCAGAGGACCTGACAAGATCCTAAAAAACCAAACAAAACATCCAGAAAGGCTAAGAAAATTTCAAAAAATATCTCTCGGGAGATGTGCATGAGTATGCATACAACAAAGTGCATATGAATGTTCCCGTCTGAAGGGTATGACACATATACACACCTGTATACAAAGTAGGTTGCATTTACAACCTCAAATATTCCATAAAGACTAGAAATAAAATGCCAGAGGGATTGAAAAGGTACAAGTAAGACTCTTAAGAACTAAACTACTCAGTAAAGATAAAAATAAGCACAGAAAAAAAAAATGCAAACACCTATGACTAATGAAAAAATGAGAGAATCACTAATATGGTTAGCAGTTTTGTTATGGAGAAATTCTCTTATGGCTATGAGTTAAAGCCACAACAGAGTGAGGACCTTCAAAGAGTGAACTCAATCCTAGAATTGCAATCAAGGAATATTGTAACGAACTTAACTAACCAATTATCAGTAAGGAATATAGAAGCATACCAGGTTCCCTACATTCTATGAAGATACCATGGTTGAAACCTTTCACTTTAGCACTCCTTTCCAATAGTCCATTTGATTACCTGAAAATAATCAAGTTGACAACTACAAAGGGGTAGTTCTATGATAACTAACTCTCATAAAAATGATTCAAAGAAAAAAATTAGATTAATTAGTGTTCTAAGAATTTCAATGCTTAAACATAAACATCATGCATTAAAACTTAATTAATTGATGGGAAAGAGGTCTCTTTATTAATGAACATCAATACAAAGGTAGTTAATGCCTATATCTACCGCAACACTACTGCATAACTAGAATTCAAGTCCCTACCCGTAGGCCATTGAGCATAAATAGTACCTCTAATTCCAATGTTCATGCAAGTCCAAAGAAGATGAATGGGTTATTCTTGAAAAGATATGAAGAGAAAGGAAGGTTGGAAACATTGGTTTCTATATTTGATGAAATAAATCAGTAACAAGGGAATCGGGTCTTGCATATGAGGAAAGAAAATGTTAAGAACCAAATATCAATACAGCATAGAAAAACCTCAGAAAAAGTACTCAATGCCTTAAAAAAGAGATAATTTTAGATAATAAGCCTCTTCAAGGGGGCAACCTCCTTTTACCCCACTTAAATGTTAAAGTACAAGATGATTCAAAATGAAAATGTCTCCTTGGTATATATAGGAGACTAGGAGGTATAATTAAAACTAATGGCCTAAGCTCGACATAAATAAAATAACATTACTAATATAATATGCCCCAATTAAGGGGTAATGAGCCAATATTAGGGCTTAACATTCCCCTGCCATTGAGACAAGTGTTGTCCGCAACGCTTGAGTAACTATGGATGCTTCTGTATAAAAGACTCATCTTCCTAAGTGGAATCTTTAGCCGATAGTTTCCTCCATTTAATGAGATACTCTGAAATGGATCTATTCCTCAGCTGGCGAATTCTTGTGTCAGTGATGGCTTCAGGATCCAATATGATTTTTCCTTCCTCGTCAAGTTCTAGAAATATAGTTTGAACTGGGATCTTGTCACCTATAACCTTATTTAAGCATGAAACATGGAAAACTGGGTGTACTCGTGAAGATGCAGGCAGCTCCAATTTGTATGCCATAGTACCCATATTTTGCAACACCTTATAAGGGCCATAGTACTTTGGTGATAATTTATTATCCTTCTTGGCTTGCTTGAGGGACATCTATTTGTATGGTTGTAGTCTTAAAAACACCCAATCCCCTACTTCAAAACTTCTTTCACTACGATGTTGATCTTCTTGTCATTTCATGTGATTTTGTGCCATGGTCACATTGTCCTTTAAGATTTGGAGAACTTGTTGTTGATTCTCGATGTTATCTTCCACTACTTGAACCTTAGATTTTTCTATTACAGAAGAAGTGATGGAAGGAGGGTGTTATCCATAAAGTGCCATAAATGGTGTCATTTTTGTTGTAGTATGAAAGGAAGTGTTATACCACCATTCTGCCAAGGGTAACCATTTGAAACATTGTGTTTGTTTATCAGAGACAAAGCAACGAAGATAGCCTTCCAGAAATTTGTTCACTATCTCAGTTTGTCCATCAGATTGAGGATGATAGGATGAGATATGAGCCAATTGAGTACCCAAACAAGAAAATAATTATGTCC
>JASDQU010305266.1:0-13652 GCA_032191745.1 Picea mariana
CCCATTGAATTCACAAATATTCAAGAACAACCTCAAGACACTGGTGTTATCACTGGAATTTTGTCTGCAAATGGTTACATGAATCCATCATATCCAAACACCCATTAGTCCATCCATGGCTCAAAACATGCATTTCCAAAGGGCACAAAACTGTACAACCGGTTATAAAATTAGCATGCACTAAGGATACAAAGGAAGTGCATGCACGTGCGACAATATAAAAATGCTGGAAAAGCGCACATGCGCCTGATGCACGACTGTGGACACAAAAAGCCGCACATACCTCAGAACGCTGCATTTATGATTTTGGTCGACCTTCCACCCACTTCTTGATCATCTCCCAAGTCAATTTGACACCCAAATCTGAGATGAATCCGAGTGGGTAAAGAGCCCCTTGTTCACACTAAGGACTGGTTGAATAATGCCTCAAAGTTTTTCTATAAAAATAGGCCATGGGTGCACTATATTTCCAAGAATTCATTTGTATTGTTATGCTGCCTATATTCTCTTAGAGGAAACTCTTTCCTCACTTGAGCATACAAGCACCATTTCATTGAGCCATTCACATCACCTCTTGAGTGAATGAGCTTTGGATTTCTTCACCATTTCCTTCTAGTTTTCTACTTGTAAGAAGAGCTCAATCATTGGGGGTTCAAGATCCCTCCCTTGGAGGAAGAGGGGACCCATAAGTCTCCCTTTCGCTTTGGTGTTTCCCCACTAATACAACTTATCCATTGGTGGCATGAATGTTGTTTACTTTTTGTTCTATTTCCCTTATGCACTCTAGTTTAGTTTCTTTTATTGTTATTAGCTTAATTCTTTGTTTATTTCTTCTACTTGATGTTTCTAACTCTTGCATTCACTGTTGTATTGTCCAACTAACCCAAATGGACTTGTAAGCATCCTTATTTTTCTCATTTAGGTGACGAAAGGGACACAACAGATTGGCAACTCCACTGGGTATAAGTATCAACTTCCTCCCCATTTGGGTTGTTTGAACACTTCTTTTTGGTTTATTTAACTTGCATGAACCATAACCGACCCATGCCTGCCTACAAAAAGCTAAATTCAGAGCTGAGCTGAGAGAATTTCATATGAAATTTTGTTCCCGGCCATGTAACAGAAAGTGTGAGGGTTTTTCAATCCACAAGCGTGTCTTCTGAGCACATGCACCAAACTCACTGTGTTTCTCAGCGCATTCTGTGCACCTCCATCAAAAATTCATTTTTGATTTACGCATTTGCACCAAATGCGCCTCTGTCTACTCTGTGACCCACACATTTGTCCAAAAAATCATACATTATAAGGGTTTTTGTGATCTATTAAAGGCACATAGCCTTCTTAAGTTTGATTTTATGTAGATTTTAATATGCACCACACTTAGATTCCCTCTCCACATGAAGGGTTAATCAAAACATAGGCACTTAGGGGGGTTAAAATCGATATTTATCCTCTTTTTTCTTTCATTTTGCCACATGGATGGCTTGCTTTGATTAAAGATAAGTTGGAATCATTCTATATCACAAATATACCCACTTGCATTGGGACCATAAATTGAACGTCAATATTTGAGTATGCTCTTCTCTCGCGCCATAGAGCGATCTTGAGAATCAGAAAAATGGTTGAGGAAAAATTTCATCTCCCTTAAAAGACACAACCTTTAGGAGAGGAAAATAGCCCCCTCGGGACTCCTCTTAGTTTCTTTTTCAAACACATCTTAAATTTGTAAGGGACCATACATGCCCACATGCTACAAAGATAAGATAGTTTTTGAATTTACTTTCTTAGATTACATCACTAGGGAAGTTTACAGGTTTTGTAACGGGCCCATACATGCCTACATGTTCACAATCTAGGATAGTTTTTGAAGCTTTCTCAGATTAAATCACACTAGGGAGTTAAAGGATTGGTAAGGACCCATATGTCCACATGCTATTTCTTTAGGGACTTTAGAATTCCGCAAGGTTGTACCAATGGCATTCAGTAAATTAGGTAATCAAGACTTGTAAGGACCACACGAAGTCCACATACAACAAGGTGACACCTAAGTTATTAAAAATTTGGCACACTTTCACTTGTTCACACAAAAAGTCACCGCTCACTCACATAGTTTCATCTAGAATCGTGGAGGTTGAAGTAAGTTTCCTCCAAAGGGATCCCGAAATGCCCCACCCCTTTTCTTGATAAAACTATCCACTCCCACTTAACTTCAACGGGATTGGTTCACACCTCCAATCTCTCAAACAACCACATCTAATTTTTTTCTAAAAACTCACTAAGTTTTCCTCCACAGGAGGTGCCAAAAGAATTTTTTTAGTCTAGGTAGGATCTCAGGGATAGGCATCCAAATAACTCCCCGTTATCTAGTTCTCACATCTTCAAACAGTAGAAGTTGTTAAATAGGGAACTTTAAAATCCTCCAAGTCAAGTGTTCCTAACACCATAAGGCAGGGAGATACCCGTGAAGGGTCGAAGGTCGAGGTACATTTATTTTGTGCATCCCCCCTTGAGGCACCCACCTCTTGGATGTGATCCAACCCATGACCCATTTCTTAGGCCGAAAATCTAAATTCTGCACTTTGATCGAGGTACCTAGTGACCAAATTTTAGGACATCTATCCAGGTGGCAATTGTGGGCTGCGATTTCACCTTGATCAAATTTTGTGTGGTTATTGGGAAATATCGCCAACTCTTTCAGGATATGCCCCCTCTACCCCTCATTATAACTGATTGTTTCATCCTTCACTAGTTCCTCTTCTGGTGGCTTTGGACCCCACTGTTGAGTGCTATTGGAAGGTCCAATGCTATTTTGAGATTAAGGACACTACTTCTTTTAGGACACGAGCATTTGTTTTCTTTTTTCTCCCACACGGGAAAAATCTACCTACCCACATGTATGCTTCTTTATCAATTGATTTATGTATGATGCTCTTGTGATTACATGTGATTGTGAGATATATTGTGAAGGTCCAAAAATCATAACAAAGACTCTTGTTCATTTATTTCTCTCATCACCATTTGCACACATCCACTTTGCTATTCGGACATCATAGGGGACCCATAGAATCCCCATCGTTCCAGATGCTTGCTAAATATCCCTCCCATTCTAGGGGGAGTTCCTAGTCTTGCCAACTCATCAACTCCACCTTCTCACACCCCTGTGAGTGCTACCATATTGGGTTTCACTTTGCTTGGTTCCACTTTACTTGGGTCCACCTCCTAAGGTCAACCATCCACTCACTTTCCTTTACAAGGAAGCATGGGGCACACTTCTTCCCCAGGAGGAAGTACAACCCCACCTAACCCCCCTCAAGTGTCAAGTACCCAAAAAACTCACACCATGGCTGGAGCTAATCCTCCACCACCACCCCAAATTCCATACTTGGCTTCTCTCAACATACCAGATGTAACTAAACTCACCAATGATCCTATATTGCATGACCCCACATGGCCTACAATGCCTACCAAAATCCCTTCAGACATCCCCAAGTTTGAAGGAAAAGTGGGAGATGACCTAACCAACCATATCATGACCTTACACTTATGGTTCTCTTCAAAAAACATCATGGACGACTCCATCCGATTGAGGTTATTTCAATGCACACTCACTGGCCCATCAGCCAAGTGGTATGTAGAATAAAAATCTGGGTCCCATGTGACCTTTGAATCTTTGGCCAAATCATTTTTGACCTTCTTTCAACTACCAATCCATCATGACAATGGTCTCAAAATTATCTTAGAAGTTAAACAAACCTCCACTACACACATCACTGACCACATTCACGAATGGCGTCGATGATGTAGTATATGCAAATCTGAAGCCACCTAGTAACAATGCCTCAATTGGTTTCTCAAATCACTTGTTTCCCTCCTTGCCAAGGATGTGGCCGCCACCTTCCCCTAGTCTGAAGAAGAATCCATCGATAAGGCTTAACAATTTGAACTCATTTATTCATATTCATGATACTTATATATGGTACTACCTGACGCCCCGAGACCCGTGCCATTCAACTAGGAAAAACCTGGGATGTCTCGCTCAATAGATGGATTGATTGGTACCACAACACACCACAATCCACACCTCCAACAACCACCTATGTATGGAACACCTTAATATCCATTGGCATATGGAGGACCTCCTTATTATCCTCCTCCCCTTTATCAACAACCATACCCAGTTTCCCTTCCTCCACCCATAAGTGGACCACCGTCGACACCCACAATATGCCTAGTTGTCCAACCAAGTTCTGGTACCCCCTCTACCTCAACTTACACCCTCAACACTAGTCAAAGCACTATGCCTTCCTATGTACCCTATGGACTATTGCCACCAAATAATCCGTACTTTCCATTTCCTGACCCTCCACAACCCATGGCTCCACCACAAGGACACCCAGATGCTAGGGTTAACTTTGTTCAACCCTCTCCCATTCAACAATATCAAAATTTTAAACAACTGAATACGGAAAATCCAACCCATCAGTCAAATAATGCCAAAAAGAAAGGAAAAAACTGAAACAATAATAATCCAGGACCAGGAGGGAATCAGAACTAACCCCAATAAAACCAACCCCCCGTGGGCAACCAGAATCAGGGGAACCAGAACCCCCAAGGGGGAAATAACAACAAACACCAAGGGAAGAATACCAATGATCTTCATACAAACTCCCCTTATGCCCTTTGCAGTGAGTATGGCCATTATACCCACCATTTACCTCAAATCACCGAATTTAAACGGATGAAAGAATTCGGAAATGGACCATGTCCCCCAGCACCACCTGCCCCATCACAGGCCCCTCAATAATATGTGCAACAACCACCCCCAATCATGTTGCAAAATCCCATTCCACACCAAGGGGTGATGAAAACCCAATAGGATCGACATCCTACCCCACCATAGATGGGACAGTATCCAAACCCTGACACTCCTATCAATCACACTATCCTCCTCACTAACGAGGAAGAAGTTCTTCTACAAACATGCAACCGTCAATACAGTGCACCCCCTGAATCCATTCTCACTACCTTGGAAGCAGTCCCAGCCACAACTGGACCACCTTTAATCATTCCTCTCCCTAATACTGAAACACCCCTTTGTATTCCATGCATCCCATTACGACGGAATGCCAACAACCCTCAGGCTAGGGAGGCCCACAATTATAGTCTGGTCAATGACTTGGCACAATCTCCTACTGCCATGTCAGTTTTAGAAGTCCTTCAAACCTGTCCTATTCAACAGAATTCATTACTCTCCACCCTGGGGGCAGTCGACCTTGCTGATACTCGAATCATCACATTTGATCTTGATAGTGGGTGTTGCGCCTCTTTTGTCACCTAAATGAGAAAAACAGAGGTGCTTACAAGCTTAGTTGGGTTAGCTAAGTAGGACAACAGTAAAGGAAAGGGTTAGAAGAATAAACATAAAAGACTAAGCTAAGAATTAAACTAGGAAAAGAAAAAACAATTAAACTATTGTGCATAAGGATATAAGAACAAGAAAAAAATAAGACTCATGTCACTAATGGAAAGGATTGTATTAGTGAAAATAAAACACCAAAGAGAAAGGGGACTTTGGGTCCCTTATTCCTCCAAGGGAGGGCCCTTGGACCCCCAAGATTGAGCTCTTCTTACAACTTGAAAACTTGAAAGAAATGGTGAAAGAATCCCAAGCTAACCCACTCAAAAGGTGATGTGGATTGCCTAGATGGAATGGTGCTAGTATGCCCTTGATGAGAAAAGAGGTTTCCCCAAGAGAATAGCAACAGC
Organism: Picea mariana; assembly: GCA_032191745.1. Lineage (NCBI taxonomy): Eukaryota > Viridiplantae > Streptophyta > Pinopsida > Pinales > Pinaceae > Picea > Picea mariana. The sequence continues at coordinate 5,767 of JASDQU010305266.1, forward strand.
ATAACCTTGCAAATGAATTCCTTGAAAATGTAGTGCACCCATGGATTTTTTTTATAGCACCACTTTGAGGTATTGTGAAACTAGATTTTAGTGTGAAAAGGGGTTGTTTAGGGCACCTTTAGGTCTTTGACCAGCCACCCAGCCGGATCCAGCCGATATTTGGATGTCAAATCGACTTGGAAGCTGAACCAGAAGTGGTAGGGAGGCCGACCAACATCATAAATGCACCGTTCTCAGGTGTGCGTGGCTTTTATCATCCACAATCACACATTGTGTGCATGTGCACTTTTCCTGCATTTCTTGATGGTGCATGTGCGCATGCGCCCTCTGTAGTCATAGCACATCTTGATTTTATAACTGGTTGTATAGTTTTGGACCTTTTGGAAATGATTTTTTGGTAATTTTGGTCCATGGGTGGACTCATAGCTGTTTGAAGATGCTGGATTTTTGTAACCATTTGCGGATGAAATTTCAGTGATAACAGATGCCCCCTGATGGATGAGGTTAGGAGCATACGTATAGCCGAAATTCATCAATGTTTCTTCTACTAAGAGTACCGTTGTAATAAAGAGCGATAGTGAGAGTATCAAGAGTGACCCGTTGGAGGGAGAAGGGAACCTGTAGGACCCAACCTTTCGCAAGGTGTGGAAAATAAATTGTGTACAAGCGAGGAGGGCATGCCCCATGCTCGTGTCATGTAACTCAAAAAGGGTGTTTTACAGTAACTGAAACTGTGTGTTGATGTAGACAACTGCAGTGCCCTTGAGGGAATTTTTGATAAAGACAGAGGACAATTATGATGAGGAACATACTCTGAACAGTAGGCAATGACACCTGTAAGAAGTATCACGGATTTTGTGGGCATTGATAGCCCAACAAAGTTCAGAGGTCTTCGGAAAAAAATATAAAAAACAACTGCAATAGTCACAAAGTAAGACCCACTGTAACATGAGAAAGTGTTGAAGTCGAATGTTATGGGGGTCAATGACAACAGAGAGCAATGATGGTTCTCCCTGTGCCATCCAAGACTTCTCATTGTAAGGGTAATGAGAGTCAATATACTGTTGCCCTTCTGGAAACTGTGTTGATGCCGATAAAAAGGGAGATGTGACTCCAAGAAGTAAAGGGCTTCGTGAAATCCACTAGGAGAGGTCAAGAACTGAGGAGGTACATGGATGAAGTCAATATGTGTGGCGTCTCAAGACTGCCCTTGGTTGGGGATATATGTGAAGTATAAGTGGCCGCAACCATTCAACGAGGTCGAGTGTCATGGGGACAACGAGACGTGGGATAAGTTGTGCCAGAGGCAGGATAAAGTGAACAAACTCAGAGAGCAGAGGTAGGTGGCCTGTGGGATACTCATAGTTTATGGACGATGTCAGCAGGAGTAGGTGATAAGGAATGCCCCAACCAAGGGTGACATGGGTTGCGTTTGGCAAGAAGGTCGCCAAAGGTGACGATAAAAAGCTATGTAAAATGCTGGAGACAACGGCTTAATTACAAAAAGAATTAAAAAATCAGTGGGGATAATAATGTAGATACAGAAACGGGTTCCCCAGTGGAAGATGGCTTGGCCTGAGGATGGCACAAGTTGGTGTAAAAAACAAGTGGAGGGTTGGGGCCCCATAGGCAGGTTTCTCTAGGAGGGAAGTGTATGGGGGGAAATTTGAAGATGGGAAAACTGGCGGTGGATGAAATGTATGGTAAATGGTGCTATGGGAGTGCAGTCAAAATAAAACCATGAGGAAGTGCCCTGGGAGTCCATTGGGTAGGCTAGCAAAATGAGGAGAAGGAGTATGTGGCTGATTTGCGACATGATGTAAGACTATTGGGACTCCCATCCCTAAAGGTTGAGAACAACATGAGTTTCAAAGTGCCAAGGGAGGCTATGAATGGGACAACTCATGTGGGGGAGAGTAATACCGGGTGACAGTACCCAAAATGCAGTGGAGGTGACAGTACTACAGAGCTGGATATAGGGACCCTAAAGGCAAATTTCAGAGGGTGTGACTGGAAATGCAATTGAGATTTAGAGGGAATGATTGCATGCCAGTGTTGATTATATACCTGAAGGGGTCGCACTGGTGTGTGATGACCAAGTACTTGCACACATGACAACCAAATACCCGATGTGAACAATATCTAAAGATAATCGAACATATAATCATTTATTTGATAATTTTGAACATGAGAAGGCGTACCTGAGTGTGTCATGGAAATATTCTCGGCCGGGGAAAAGGGCAAATGATAACCTGTTGAAAATGTCTGTGTAAGTGGCCAAAGATGGTTCGGAAAATGAAGCTTATGGGCTTCTGTACCAAAAAAATTAAAGTGGGGAAAAGGGATTAGATATGGACAGTGGGTCCATAATGCCATCCCAGTTTCACTGACACTATGGACGATCTAGCGGTAATTTGGTGGGAAGACATGGACCTCCCCTTTTCTCGAGGATTGATGAATAAATATAATGAATTACATTCATGGGAGCATTGGTATGGAGTGCCGGAGGAAGCTCAGGAGGATATGTGTGGTGTTCTGTGGCTAATGTGTGGCAGACGTATGTGATAAATGGGCAATGATGAGTGCAATTCCTATATTATGCACATATGGCACATGTGAAATTGGTTCGTATATGTTGTTTGCATGTGGTTGATGACGCCGTAGTAGCGTGGGATGTCCTTGGTGGAGTGGTAAGAAAAAGGTGTTCTTGAGGAAGCTGGATAAAACTGCGTAGCTTGGGAAGAGAAGGACATTTCTGAGTGGGGTGTCCTTTTATTTCACATAAGGCACAAGGGAGTTGAAATCAAGGAGGTAGTGGAGAGATGGGCTCTTTCTTCTTCCGTCTGCCCCCAGTCGCTATGATGGTGCTAGTGATTGGGGGTGAGGGTGGTGTGGTAGGAACAAGTATTGGAATCTGCACTGGGATTACCTCTGACTGAGGAGGGAGGGATGGTTGAGGAACCATATTGGGTGGATGTAGATACCATACCGGGATTTTCCCCTGGGGGGGGGAGATCTGTGATAAGTGGTGTGGTGGTGCTCTCAGGGAACTCCTGAGGTAGTATTTCTTCAACTGGTGGAACTTTGATATGGGGATGGAACTCAGTGATAGGAGTCTTGTCTTTGATGTCTGTTCCTTTAGGGGAAACTACAAACACTTGTGATGAAAAAGATGGGTTTAGGAACGGTGGTAGTCCCTGATAAGTACCCAACATGGATGGGTCTTGGAATAATCCAGGGCCAATGTTGACAACTGGAAAATCATTCGAGCTAACACGAACAAGGGGGAGGATGTTATCGATGTTGGCAGAATTGTTAGGCTCGTAATGTGTAAGTTGATCAATGGTAATGATCTTCCCATTATGGGGGAACATCACGGTTCGAAAGACGGAAGAGGCAAATGCCTTCATAGCGTACATGTAGCTACGACTGAATAAGATATTGTAGTCGAGTGGGGCATCGATAACTTCAATGTCAATGAGAATGGTCTTACCCTCGAGTTCCATAGGGACATTTTGGAAGAGCCCTTCGGGAGAAGATGGTAATCCGTCATAAGCTCTTAAGGTAATGGCATATGGTATGAATTTGGGGGAACCAAGTTTCTGCCATACAGACTTGGACATGATGCATGTGGATGCACCTTCATCAATGATGCACCGATGAACTGTAATGTTCCGAATTGTAACGGGGATTGGAAAAGTGATGAGAGCGGGGAGGCGAGGTTCTCCGCTGTCGAGATCAAATGTGGTGAGTTGAGTATCCGCAGGGTCGACTACCCCCAAGGCAGAAAGTAATGAATTTCGCTGAGTGGGACAAGTTTGAAGTACTTCTAAGACTGACATGGCAGTCGGGGATTGTGCCAAGTCATCGACCAAACTATAATTATGAGCCGCCCTAGCCTGAGGGTTGTGGACATTCCTACGCAATGGGATGCGAGGGATGCGAAGAGGTGTTTCTATATTAGGGTGAGGGATCATCAAAGGGGGTCCTGTTGGTGGTGGGATTGTTTCTTGGGGAATGGGAGGAGACTTAGAGGGTGCACTATATTGACGACTACGTGTTTGTAGAAGGACTTCTTCCTCACTAGTGAGGAGGATAGTACGATCTACGAAATTGCTTGGATTGAGATATTGTCCCAACTGTGGTGGGGTAGGCTACATGTTCTGTTGGGTGTTCATCACTCCTTGGTATGGAATAGGGTTTTGTAGCACAAATGGGGGTGGTTTTTGCACGTGTTGTTGTGGGGCCTGCTGAGGGGTAGGCGGTGTTGGAGGATGTGGTCCATTCACAGAGTCTTTCATCCATTTAAAATCAACGATTTGGGGGAAATCATGAGTATAGTGACCGAACTCACCGCAAAGGGAACATGGGAAGTTGGTTCAAAGGTTATTGTTATTTTTTCCTTGACGTCTGTTTTTGTTGCCCCCTCGGGGGTTCTGAGTCCCTTGATTCTGGTTGCCCCCAGTAGGTTGGTTCTATTGGGGGTGATTTCTGCCTTGATCGGGGTTGTTATTGTTCTAATTTTTTCCTTTTGTTTTGGAATTATTCAACTGATGGGTTGGATTTTCCGTATTCAGCTGTTCAAAATTTTGATATTGTTGAATGGGAGAGGGTTGAACAAAATTAACCCCAGCGTGAGGGTGTCCTTGTGGTGGATCCATGGGCTATGGAGGGCCAGGAAATGGAAAGTATGGATTATGTTGTGGTAATGATCCATAAGGTACATAGGAAGGCATGTCACTTTCACTAGTACTTAGAGTATAAGCTGAGGTAGAGGGAGTACCAGAACTTGTTTGGATAGGTGGGCATATTGTGGGTGTCGGCGGTGGCCCACTGATGGGTGGAGGAAGGGAAACGTGGTATGGTTGTTGATAAGGGGGTGGCGGATAATAAGGGATTCCTCCATATGCCAACGGATATTGAGGTGTGCCATACATTGGTGGTTTTTGGGGTTGTGGATTGTGGTGTGGCATTACCAATCAATCTGTCTACTGAGTGAGACATCCCAGGCTTGTCTTAGCCAAATGGCATGGGTCTTGGGAGATCAGGAAGTACTGTGTACAAGTATTCTGATTGTGAATAGATGAGGTTGTATTGTTGAGCCTTACTAATGGCTTCTTCTTATGATTGAGGGAAGGTGGAAGACACATCTTTACTGAGGAGAGGGACAAGTGATCTGAGAAACCAATCAAGACATTGTTGTTTGGTGGTTTCTGCTTTGCACAAACTACGTTGTCGACGCCACTTGTGAATGTGATCAGCGATATGTGTGGCTGAGGTTTGTTTAAAATCAGAGAGTAATTCAAGACCATTGTCATGGCGGATTGGTAATTGGAATAAGGTCAAAAATGCTTTGGCCAAAGACTCGAAAGTCACAGGGGACCCTGATTTTTCTTCTACATACCACTTGGTTGATGGGCCAATGAGTGTGCGTTGAAATAATCATAGTTGGATGGAATCATCCATAATGCTGTTGGAAGAGCACCATAAGTGGAAATTCATGACATGGTTGGCAGGGTCATCTCCTGACTTTCCTTCAAACTTGGGGATATCTGAAGGTAGTTTGGTAGGCATTGCAGCCCATGTGGGGTCATGCAATATAGGATCATTTGTGATTTTTCTTAGATCTGGTATGTTGAGTGTTAAGCCATAATATTGGCTCATTACCCCTTAATTGGGGCATATTATATTAGTAATGTTATTTTATTTATGTCGGCTTTAGTCCATTAGTTGTAATTATACCTCCTAGTCTCCTATATATACCAAGGAGACATTTTCATTTTGAATCATCTTGTACTTGAACATTTAAGTGGGGTAAAAGGAGGTTGCCACGTTGAAGAGGCTTATTATTTGAAATTATCTCATTTTCAAGGCGTTGAGTACTTTTTCTGAGGTTTTTCTATGCTATATTGATATTTGGTTCTTAACATATGGTATTAGAGCTCAAGGTCTTGCGGTTTCGCTGCTACATCTGAGACACCTTGGAATTTTTGCTATAACTTTTTTTCTACAATGTTTCAGAAGGAATGGCTTGGAGGATATTTACTATATGGATCAAGGTACGTTGGGTTCAAAATTCATATCCTTGGGCCTTACACTTTCGGAGATACAACCTATACAAGATAGGGTTCTGGAATCATCCTGAACTGCATCATTGTAGAATTTTCGCTATAAAAATTTTTATGTAACGTTTCAGACCCTAAAATCTAGAGGATATTTAAATAAATGCATAAGGTATCTGTGGTAAAAATTTCAGCTTCTGGGTCATCTTAAATTTGTAGATACACCCTGTGTAAGATAGGGTATCTGATTAGTCCTATTGACTAGTCTCAAGAAGGTGTTCCAGGTAAAACAATCATAACTTGTTCCTAGAGTATCCAAATTGAGTGGGACTGGTTTCATTAGATCGTGGACAATCTTTAGTATTTCTTGTGTGAGTTTCATAATTTTATATCAATTATTGTGTGCGGGGCACGCTATACAAGTGAGATCTCCTGGAAAGGCCAAAAATCAGCAAGTTGTGGGGAAGTTATCGTAAATTCCACTTGGCACATCCAATTTTGATCAGACCCATGGAATTGTAGAGAAAAAATATCAGAGAACTACATAAAATAAAGTTTTATACCCAGAAGGGCCGAAACTTAGGAGATACAACAGAAGAAATATTTTCTAGCAGAACCAACTCAAAATCAAGGTTCAAAAGTGATACTTGGCCAACATGCCACCAAAAAAGGGAACTTCTACACCAAATAAGCCTCCAGAAAATCCTACTTGGACTCTTGATGAAGGTGAAGAAATGCGTAGGGACATAAATGAACTACAAAAGAAGATGGATTCAATGGATGTTATGTTGGATACTAAGATGTATGTTTTAAAAGGGGAGATCATGGAAGTATTGAAAAATTTCGTAACAGAGAAGACACTTGAAAGTGAAAATGCATCCCATGAAATTCATGATGAGGACACATGGAAGGTGAATCAAGAATGGAGAAACTCCAAATTTGGTTTTAATACCAACCACGTTCCTAAGATTGATATGAGGAAGTTTGATGGCAAGGACCCAATCACATGGATACTTTAGATGGAGCAATTTTTTGATCTCCATAATGTGCCACATACACAAAAGGTACAAATGGATTCTTTATATTTAGAACCTAATCAATTTGTATGGTATCGATGGATTTGTTCTTGCAAATCACTCATTACTTGGACAATTTTCATGGAAGAAATGATAGCACACTATGAGGATACAATGAGCAATACCTTCTTTAGCCAATTGATAAATCTCAAGCAAAAGGGTTCAGTTACCGAGCACATTGAGAACGTCCAAAGATTGAATATAAAGGTAACCAATATTCTAGATGAGCACTTGATTGATGTATTCATAGTAAATTTAAAGGATCACATTCAACATGAGGTTCGCCTTTGGGAACCCAAATCATTGGNTATTCATAGGAACTTTAAAGGATCACATTCAACATGAGGTTCGCCTTTGGGAACCCAAATCATTGGAGAAAGCATTTAAGGTGGCAAGAAATGTTGAAAGTAAAAATATGGCTATGGCTACTAGAAGGACCAATCCTAACATATATAGAGAGAACAATGCTCCTTATTATAAAACACCTCAACCTACAAGTTTGACACCCCAACAATTGGAGGAAAGAAAAGCAAAAGGTTTATGCTTTAATTGTGACAACAAGTACAGTAAGGCACATAAGTGTGGTGAGAAGAAATTATTCTACATAGATTGTGAAGAGGAAGAAGAAGAAGAACAAGAACCATCTCAAGATGAAAATGTAGAAGCAATTTCATCTGAAGAGTTGACTCCCACGATATCGTGTAATGCATTGGCTGGAATTAGCACTCCTCAAACCCTCAAGATCGAA
>JASDQU010305268.1:1139-13652 GCA_032191745.1 Picea mariana
ATGAGTCTCCCATACTTTTCCTTGCTGTTTTTTTTTCTTTTCTAGTTTGTTTTTGTTTTCATTTCTTCTTATCGGTATTTCTTTTTGAAACACACATGCTTGCACCATGGGCTAGCTCAGATAAAGAAAACATAAGACTTCCCCTCGAAAATAACTGCTAAAAGTTGTCAGAATATTAAGTGATGCATTTCTCTGAAATTGTAGCCTGTTTAAAGATGACTTTTTGTTTGAAAACATTTTCTCGGTTTCAATCTGCACTTGAAAGTATTCATGACCATCTTTAAAAATATTTTTACGCTGTCCCTGTTCTTTAAGAGAGCAACTCAATGATGTCTCCCTTTTCTTGAAAGTTGATTTTATTAATGAACTATTTTTGGATCTTGATGAAGGACAACACGAAAAAATTAAAGGCCTGTGGAAATATTAAGATGTGTTAAAAACCTGGAATTTTCAACGTCACCCCGCTCTATTCAATATCTCTAAAACTATATCAGAATGTGAATAAACTCTCAGAGAGCTGTGAGAAGTGTTTGTAAACCTGCCGGTACACTAAACAGGTCTACTGGCAGTGGGTAAATGCATGCATGACACCAAGATAACTTCGTCGGGGTACTGAACAGGGCTTTGGCAGCGAAGCAATGTCAGGTAAAAGAAAATTCTCAGATATGAATTTCGTTTTGGTCCTAAGCGTCCTTTGTTCTGATCTGAAATTTCTTGACAGGATACAGACATCTGAGTGGCTTAATTGACATCCTTGTCGAGGATATGAACGCCTGCTGGCAGCAGTGGCCCTGTCAACAATATTGGAGACATTAACTTAAACGTCGTGGCTTTCTTTTGCCAAGTTTGACACTAGTTTTGTTTCTTTAAAAATAAAAGTTATCTGAAACTGGACTGCGTCATGATTATTTGAGATGTTCAAATGACTTTTCAGTTGTTCTTCGATTTGAAGTTTTTCATATTTTTTTGAACTCGTTCGTGTAACAGAGATAACTGCTTCTCCCAGCATGTCACCATTGTTCGCAGCAATAATGTAATTGTTATTTTTATTATATCAATTAAATGATCTACATAGCTGCCTACACAGGGTCATGAAATTTTATTACTCTTCATGAGCAGTTTCCGAAATGACAGTTGTAAATCGTCGCTTCTCCCTATTGTCTTTTCAAACTTTGTTTTCCTGACTGCAAGCATGAAAACTTGCGACTGTGATTACCTTTATGCTTTTAAAATTTCATTAAAGGCAAATTGCTCATATGGTTTATTACAAAATTTTTATTTCTTGCTATGAAGATGTTGCTCTCTTTGTTTTGACCCTTTCATTTCCAACCATGCTTAAGAGGTTGATGGTTTCATGAACAAATGACCCCCACCATTTAATTTTTGTATGGTTTTGGGTTGATTCTTAGCTACGTTTCTTTTACAAAACTTTTGATTATTCGATTTGACTTACCCAACTTTGTAATCAAACCCATGATGCGTGCACTTATGTTTGTTTTAAGTGTTTTGGTCCTAGCTCGTACTCAATGCCAAGGTGGCATACGATTTGCAAACTGCCATTACTTCTTAGGATGGCCTCGGGTTTCACAAACCTCTTCGCATGCGTTTTAATTAAACACCCTTCCCATCGTATGAGTCTTTACAACATTTATGTTGGGCTCAGGGTTATGTCTCTTTTTCATTTTCACGAACCCTACCTGTATACTGTGTTTGTTTGATTATCCTCCCGTCCAGTATGTCTCCTGTCGTAAGAATTGAACCAAATGGTATCAAAACCCTGCTCTCATACGACGATGCTAGAGAAGATTTGGAAAGAAATGGCTGGCATGTTTTCATCAGGAAGTTTCAAGGTTTTAATTTATAGGTTGCCCAAGAATTCGCCTTATCCTTTGATGGTTGTAGAGCGAAATTTGGTGATGTGCAACTGGAGGTTACTGAGGAGTTTCTGAGTCAAGCCACAGGGTTACCAGTGAGCGGTCAAAAATGGTTTAAAAACGCGAAAGTGGAGGAAGTCCCTTGGACCCTGCTGTTTACATCTCGGAAAATAACAAGCTGTGATAGAGGTATGCTAATTTCATTCCTAAAATCTCGGTGGCATGATTTACTCGCTGTGGTAAAGCAATTTATTACATGTGAGGGGCATTTCGAGCTTGTATTTTTGTACCATTTACGCCTGCTTATGAGTTTTATGGGTTTCCCTTTGAATATGCCATATTACTTACTTAGAAGTCTTTATAAAATGGGGAAAAGATATAAGAAACAGAGGTTAGATTCTAGTCTTTTTCATCACGACCTGATTAAAATCATGCTCATACATCAGTTAAAGTCGCAAAATGACTGTTGGGATTCGTTTCTAACCCAAAATGGTTATGGTAACCCTGAATTGGGAGAAGTAGATAAACTCATTCTTGAGGAAACCCTTGTCCACCCGACGACATCTCTTTCACCTCCCCAGACTTGTGTCTCTTTCCCTAACAACGAACCCTTGATCGATCATAAGGTCATTCAATAGGCTAGTCAACAGATTACATATCCAAAGGACTGTGTGAAAATTGTAAAGAAACCTACAGGGAAGAGGTTTAAGAGTAATATTGATATCAATTTTAAAAACAAAAGAGCTGGCAGGCTAATTTCATAGAGTCTTCATAATAAGATGAATTCTCATGCCAATGCGATCAACATGATCAAGGTTAACGAAAGCTCAGACTCAGAAATTGACAAATTCCTTGCAGAGGAAGACCCTTTGTCATTCGGGCCACACCCTGACCGACCCTATAACTTTGTCGATAATTTGCCTCCCTGTTTGAAAGACAATCCAGAGTTTCCTGGTGTCAAACTTTGCAATAAATCTACTATCCGTATGGAGGGCTCTCCAGTCCATGATCTTGTTTGTCCTGATGAAAATGCCACACAGTTATAGTGTGAGGTCTGTTTATCGTGGATTGAAAGATATTATACGGATATCTCGGTTTTGCAGTCACGGGTTAAGGTTTTAAAAGAGCATATCGATGTTCTAACAAACGAAAACCACAGGCTTGAATCTATCCTCTAGGGGAAAGAAAACGTATTAAAACCATAGGTCATGTGATATTTAAAAACGTTGAGGCTGCTACAACCATTGTAAACTCCAAGGTTTCATGATATGATTTGATTGCATGTTTACAGGTATGATCTCTTAGGTTAATAGCATGTTTGATTTCATTCTTAAGTTAGATTATTTGGTTTGCTGGATACTCTATTTTTCATTATTAAATTAGTTTGTTTTATTTATTAAATAAAATGAGATTTCATTTACTATTATAACTAGCTATAGAATCGTAAGATTCTGTAGCCAGTTATATCAATTCGAATTGTGTAAATTAATGACAGAAAAGGTATCTAAAATCTTTCTATTTTCTTTCTCTTCTAGGATATTCAGGGATCCATGATGTCAATAGTGATTTGAGGCACTCTTCAGGCCTTCTAGTCATATCTATGATGTATTTTCAATGGACAGAAACAAACTGCTGTTAGTTTTTCTTAGGATTTAGTAGGATTAGGGTGGTTGCATCCCCCTTTATTTTTGAAACAAATTTGATCTCAGGAACATAAACAATTATATTTCCTGAGGCATTTATTAACCTATCATTTTGTAAATAGTGGATCATCTCGGTCTGGGACCGGAGTATGGACAATTACATGCAGACTTGAATGAAACATAATGCATATTACAACTTTATATTTTGTGTATCATGTTTTAGTTTAGGTTTTGTTTATTTCAATGTGATAATAGATGATGATATCCTTTGTCTTCATGATTTATTATAACTTGAGATAATTCTTTTATTACATGCTGTCCATATCTTATGTTTCAGATATAATACAGAGTGATCATCGACTCAATTTAAATTATGAGATTTATCTCTAATTTTTGTTGAATGTTTAAATACAAGTTCTTATAGCGAGGCTTATCTCATTGTAGTTACTTGTAAATCATAAGATCACTGTGACTGTGTCCATTATATGTTCTGTTATCAAAACTCAATCTCCAGCATATTGTTTCACATTTATTCGTAGCAATATTAAGATTCGTTGCGGGTTTACTTCTTGGATAAAGGTGGCTGGATATTCTCTATTGTACAGACGGTGGATGCATTAATAGGTTAGTCTGTTATTTTATTTCATTTGCTTGCTTATTATAGATTTTTTTACATATAGAATGATTTCCATTATTTATATCTTTCTGTTTTATCAAGTAGTTTAACATATGATTTTATGAATGCATATATACAAGAAAACAAATAAAAAATTAATAGTATTTTTGCTTACTTTATTACTGTTGTTAAAAGAACCAATTTACATTCGATTTTTATGAGTTTAGATTAAAACTCATGATTTGTATATATTGTATATATATGATAAATAGAACTATTATATAAATATTACTTAGATAAATTGTATATATATATATTTAGATGTACATGTATATTTCAATGATTATTAGTTAGTAAGTTATTATATTTCTTTTAGTTGTTTTTTCTCTTCCCTTAGGACTTTAGATTGACCAACAGAGCCATTAAAACCGTCAGGGTGAGTCAATCCAAACGGCTTGGGTTAATTAGACAACCCCGGACCAGACTCACTCTTCCAGTTGACGAGCAGTCAATTTCGCCCGTCAACAGGCCCTAAACAAATTTTTTTTGGCTCGCCACAGTCAAATTGTAAACGAAGTCAGAGTTTGATGACGTAATGTGTAGTTCTCAAAAATACCTTTCCAATGGGATAGAACGTGCCTAAAAGGAAGGTAGTATGCAAAATTTACGACCTCAGGAAGTTGAGGTACCAACTTACCCATAGGGGCCCACATATATTTTGGTGTTTCATCTCCTAGGTTAGGTTTTTGGATGTGTAGGGTTTTGGCATTCATGAGTAATGTTAAAAAGGCCTTTGGAGCCTCATTGTAATCATTCTTCTAAGACAAATGCATGTAGCAACCACTTCTCTTCTCAGAGATAGATACTACCATTCAATCAAGTGTTTCAGTTCTGCAGTTTTACAGTTTCAACCTATTTCATTTATTCAATAGAAGATATTGTTCACTGGATATTTGTGTTGTTCTTCATATCTCTGTGTTTATTGTATTCAGTCTGTTAATCGATTTGTTCTTCTCCTAAATCCATATCAATAGTATCAGAGCGGTCTTCTCTTCATTTTTTTTTCTTCGTGCATGACCCAGACAAGATCGGGGTACAAGAAATTAGGACTCGAACCAATCGAGCCGTTGCAATATCAGTTGCACTGAGCCTGACAACAACCCATGGGAGATGAAAAGAAAGATTATGGAGTAGGATATCCTTTTAAAATGTTGTTCAAGGAATCCCTTGTGCGAAAAATGAACGAAATGATGGACAACTTTGCACAGATCCTTAGGCAGCTTCCCACAAGAGAAGCATCTTCATCAAGCAGCCATGCAACCCCCTTAAAGGTACATGTAAATTTTGGTATTCCATTATTTGAAGGACTGATAGATGCAGATGCTGTAGATAAATGGTTGATTCTGTTCGAAGGGTATTTTTTGGTCCACAATTTTTTCGATAGGGAAAAGATTACTTTTGCACTCCTCAAGGATGTCCCCCATGTTAAGGACTGGTGGGACACTTAATATGAGCAAAGGGCCATAGAGGAATCTACAATATTTATGGTTTCCCCTACATGGGATTCCTTTCGGGATGCCATTAAAGAACAATACTACCATGTTGGAAGCTACGAGGACCAGTACACCAGATGGACCACCCTGCGTCAAGAAAGGGACCAGATAGTACCATATTTCACCAATATTTTCCATACCCTGCGCACCAAATTGGGTATCAAAGACTTTGAGCGACATCCGGTGCTAAAATAATGCGGTTGTTTGCATAGATAAATTCAAATAGAAATGGAGTTTCTAGACATCGCCTCATTGGGTGCAACTTATAGATATGCTATTAAGATCGAGCATAAATTTAAGCAGAAGAGGCGAGATTTTGGATCCGCAAACTCCTCACAACCGAAGTAGGGAAAAGGAGGCCCCAACCCATAGAACAAGGGACAGATAAAATATATCCACTCTTAGGACAACCAGTCCAAGACGCAACACAAGAAGGACAATGTGAAGACGAAGAAGGACACGTGAAAATGGTGTGAACCATAAAGTCCCTTGGCACAACATTGAAGAATTCCGCTCCAAGAAATCACTCGTGGCCGAGCTGAAGGATTCCAAGTCAGAGGCCGATTATGATTCTGAATAAAATCCAGAAGGAGAGAAGCAGATTATTGATGATGAACCCAGTACCACTTTCGCTACCACTAGAGTCCATCCAAGTGAATCAGAAGAACCAAAGGAAGGGGAACGCCTCTTTCACTCACAGATGTGGGTAAAGGGGGCTCCACATAATTTCATTGTCTATAGTGGTAGTCAGAAGAACCTGATCTTAGCAGAGGTCGTCAAGCAGCTGGACCTACCGACGACACTGCACCCACATCCCTACACCATCGGCTAGCTTCTCCAAGGAAGAGATCTTTGTGTCAGCGAACAATGTCATCTGCCCTACGACATCAAGCCTTTCAAAGATCAGGTATTGTGTGATACTTCTCCCCTTGAAGTTTGCGATGTTGTTTTAGGACAACCATATTTGTGGAAGCGTCATGCTGTGTATGAGTCTAGACACCGCAATTTTATTATTACTTTGGGTAGACAATTGTACAGGATACCAGAGGTAGTTCTTCCTACCGCTATTTCTTTAATCTTTGCTAAGCAATGCAGTAAGGTCATTTCACAGACCAGGAAGTTCATATTCTTTGTGATCCGTGCTCATAGTAAGAAGAAAGTTGTCGCCAAATCCATGGCCTCTACACAGAGCCTCTCTTTGCAGTAGAAGCAAGTGGACGAGATCATGGAAGAGTACATAGACATCTTCTCCTCACCCACTGGGGCACCAACGCACTGCCAAGTCAAGCATCCAATTGATCTAACCTCCGGTGCAAATCTTCCTAATAGACTAGTCTATCATCGCTTGCTGATGGAAAATGACAAAATCAAGCATCAAATCCAAGATCTTCTTCAAAAGGGGTGCATCAGACCCAAATCCTCCCTTTGTGGAAGCCTGATTATACCGGTGCAGAAGAAGGATGGGATCCAATGACTCTATATTGATTACAAATCATTAAACAAAATCACAATCAGAAACTGGTACCCAATTGCTAGGCGAGAAAACCCCCCCCTATGACTACACCAGGGTTCAGAATGTAGGAAGATCGATTAACTGTCTAAAAGTCAATTAATTCTCTATACTACCCCAAACATACCAAAAATCATATGAAGAAAGCAAGGAAAAGAAGATCGGGTAACTATATCTCTAATCCCACGTCTGGTGATGAACTCCTCGTGCTTGGAAGTTCCCCTGACTGCATGCCTCCTCCCAGGGATGACCTGCATCCAAAGATTGAAAAACAAAAAACTACAAGCATGCTATTCCATATATAAGTTAGGGTTATATGTTAGAATGTTAAACATAAATCAGCAAAAGTATTCGAGACACCATCATTTGGGATAGGAAAATGTAATTCTTTTATTAATAACACAATGATTATACCTTTACAGTCAAAGTCGGCTACCGTTCCACGAACCTGGTCTGGGATCCTCTTCACCAAGCTCCAAGTGGACCTTGTATTAACTTCTCCTTGCAACCTTCTGATCTCTTCTAGGGAAGTGAATGGGTTAAATGGAGGGAGAAGGGGCTAATGAGGGAATGTTGAGGCGATTCTCACAAAAAGGGCTGCAATATCTTTGGCAAGGAGGGGAAGTGAAATTGGGCAGAGTTTCACTATTCTTATGGTTAGATGTGAAAGGATACCCCAAAAAATCCTTTTATATGAAAAAATTATGGTTATTCGGTTGGGTGACGGGCTATAGCAGGTGGATTAGTTGGGAAACTACCCAATAGCCTGTAATCTCAACAAATTCCTTGCAACTTTTTATTTTTTTCACTTTTGAAAGTATATGCACTCTGTAATGGTGCAACATGCGTATGTACGTGAGATGTAGTGGTGAAACAAGAGTATGTACGCGGGTAGTAATGGTACAAATCATGTACATATTCAAAAAAATGGTTTTTAATAAGAGAAAGACAACGGTGCTTTGGAAAAAATGCAAGTAAGAGGGCCAAGGCCATGTATGCATGTGTAGAGCAATTTAGGGTTATAAAACCAATTCCTAGGTTTGATGACCTTCTTGAACAATTCAAGGGGAAAACGTTCTTCAATAAGATTGACCTAAAGTCTGGCTACCACCAGGTTCCCATCGAACCTACTGATCAATGGAAGACAACCTTCAAATCTAAAGAAAGTCTCTTTGAATGCTTAGTCATGCCCTTTGGCTTAACAAATGCACCAACCAATCTCATGAGGTTCATGGATGATGTATTGAGACCCTTCACCAACTCTTTTTTGCTGGTATATTTGGATGACATCCTCATCTTCAGTAGAACTTGGGAGAAGCACATGTGGCCTATGCAATAGGTTTTGAGCACTTTGCGGCAACACAAGCTATATGCCAACTTGGAAAAATGTTCCTTTGGGATGAACATGGTCCAATAATTGGGCTACAATGTTGATGAGCATGGGGTACATGTTGATCCTGCTAAGATCTGAGTCATATGTGTCTGGCCAACCTCGACCACACTAACCGAGCTTCAAAGATTCTTGGGACTGGCCAACTTATACTGATGGTTTGTGTTGGGATTCTCCCATATTGCATGGGCCTTAAGTCACATGACCAAGGGTGGTGGCAGGGAAAATTTCGTGTGGGGCAAGGAATAACAATGAGCATTTGATGATCTGAAGCATCGCTTGTGCTCAACTTTAGTACTCTTATTTCCCAATCTTCAACAACCGTTCGAGATTGAGACTGATGCATCTGACTATGCCGTAGGAACAATTATCACTTAGCATGGTCATCCAATGGAATACCATAGTGAGACACTCTCAGATACTATCCAAAAATACCCCACCTATGAGAAGGAAATGCATTCCATTGTATAAGCTTGTCGTCAATGGAAACATTACATTATGGGAAAGGAGAAAATCATCCACACTTATGACAAGCCTTTGTAGTTCATATAGACACAGGGGAAGTTGTAGAACGACCGCCATCAGAAGTGGTCCACCTACTTGCAACAGTTCCATATCAACATCAAGTATAATATGGGGAGCACAAATCGTGTTGCTGACTGCCTCATTCTACTTCCCGTGGCTGCACTCACCACTATGCTCCATTCTTATGGACATGAGGCATCTGAGTGGCCCCAACTTTATAAGAAAGATCCAGAATTCACCACCACCTATCAGGTCTTGGGTACAGGCGTGTCTGTCACCGATTTTCACAGTTAGGACAGGTTTTTATGCCATTTGGGCCATCTCTGTGTTCTTGCAAGCGAGAATGCAAAGATGATTTGGGAAGCCCAATATAGTCGTATGGAAAGACATTTTGGCGTGGATAAAACTGTGGCCATTCTCCAGAAGCATTTTTATTGGCCAAAACTTCGATAGGACGTCAACAAGTATATCAGATCTTGCACTGCATGTGCCATCTTGATAGTTTTTAATTCAACACGTTCTTCTATACTTCTTTGTAATTGTGGGTTCTACACTTTTGAGGCTGTCTGAAGCCCTACACATATTCCAGGTGGATACTGGTGGCCTCCCACTTAATCCAACTGGATTATTTTGTATGTTTTCATGTAAGCACATCTTACTGTACTTCTAGGGCTATTTTGGGGCCCTAAAATTTTTTTTTTGGCTCTCCATAGTTAAATTGTAGATAGAGTTAGATTTTGAAAGTGTAATGTGTAGTTCTCAAAAATACCTTCCAACGGGCTATCACACACCTAAAACAAAGGTCGTATGCAAAAGTTATGACCTCAAGAAGTTGAGGTACAAACTTACCCACAGGGGCCCACATAACTTTTGGTGTTTCATCTCCTAGGGTAAGGTTTTTGGATGTCTAGGGTTTTAGAATTCATGAGTAATGTTAAAATTGCCTTTGGAGCCTCATTGTAATCATTCTTCTCAGCCGGATGCACGTAGCAGCCACATCTCTTCTCAGAGATAACTACCACCATTCGAGCAAGTGTTTCAGTTCTATAGTTTTACAGTTTCAGCCTATTTCATTTATTCAATAGAAGATATTGTTCACTGGATATCCGTGTTTTTCTTCAAATCACTATGTTTATTGTATTCAATCTGTTAATTAGTTTGTTCCTCTCCTAAATCCGGATCATACTAGAAGAGTAACCAATTAGAGGAGTAAATGACACATAATCATGGTAAAAGTCCTTGGTAAGATAAATCCCAATTGTAAGAAAAATATGAAAATAGGTGCCATGTTCAAGGGTGGAAAAAACTGAAAGCTACCACTTAACTGAATACATATTGAGGCTATCCCCCCCTATTTGTTTTTGACTTTTTAGTTTCAATTTCATGTTTTTACAAGCACTTAAAACAGATAAAAGTATGCATGGAAGAGAAAAATGAGTGGCACAATGGAATACAACTATGTTCCAAGTGCATGGAACAAACCTATGAAAAGCAATGCAGAAAAAGTACCAGGAAAGTTATGTCCAATCATAGAAGTTTTCACCATGGATAAAGGTCACAAAACAAAGGCAAATTTATGGGAAAAAAGAGATCAAGAGTGACTGCAATGGCGTTAAGTGGGATCAAAGTGAAAAACAACATAGCGATATGCACTAGGAGATAAACAACAATAATCATATGCAACCATAAATAAACATAAATGATGTCGGGAACCCCTTAAATACATGGCCAAAAAAATATTAAGAGAGGAAAATGAGGTCTCAAAATTTAGTCATATCATATCTAAATGTGGGTTCCTAGGCCTATGCACAATCACAACATGGGCACCAAATAGAAAAGGGAATTCTAACTAAGGTGCCCATGAAAGGTAGTCACTACTGTGCAAGTTATGTCGTGCAATAAAGAGAAGGGATAATGTTGCAACCTCACGAGATCAAACCTAAGCCAAAATCATGGAAAAAATGATGGTTGATAATGACAAATCA
This sequence comes from Picea mariana, assembly GCA_032191745.1. Lineage (NCBI taxonomy): Eukaryota > Viridiplantae > Streptophyta > Pinopsida > Pinales > Pinaceae > Picea > Picea mariana. The sequence goes on from JASDQU010305268.1 coordinate 12,236, forward strand.
GATTGCAGGGAAGAACCTATCTCTATATGCCAGTTCAGAACATGTACTTCATGGTTCAATGGATGATCACCATATAAAGGTACTAAAGAAAATGTCTCCAAAGTTCTATATACATGATCAACAACAATAGTCCAAAAGTTAATAAATACAATATAAATCTTTGATAACAACTCATGTTGTGTAATAAAAAACTTTGAAAACAAAAACTTAAAAACACAATATGGTACAAAGCACTACACACTTGACAACTTACACATAATAATTTTTCAAGTACAACCCATTATAAGGATCAAGACATAAATTCCTTTCATAATCTATGAAATCATGGGCCCCTATTGACAACATATGACACACCATACTAGGGCCATACCACATAGGTTTGAATTTACACAATCTTAAACTATCATGATTCCAATCATTAACTAGAACCAAGTCATTGTCAAGAACAACTCGAGGACAAACACTATGAGCAATATCACTAACTATCGTAGCTCCTTGATGATGTCCATCAAGACATGGGAAAGGTATGAGATATTCTTCTTTGGCATGGATTGGAGTGGAGAATTCATTGGAAAATTCTAAAAAATGAATCTTTGACTCAATTTGGTTGAGGCCTAACATTTCACTAGATGACCCAAAAAATAACCCCTATACTGAAACAAGACTATTTATGTCAACCTCCACTTGCTCCATTTCATGAATAAATGATGATCAATGATGCATATGATCCTCCCATGGTTTATTGAACATGGCATGACTTCTAAGATAGCCTCGTTTGAAGGAAACTCAATATTTGGGAAATTAAAGGGAACTTGGAGGATTGATGACCCACAAGGGTGAAGTGTACTAATCATATTACACATCCAATGGAGATTTTGATCAATTTTAACTAATTCCAACTGGATTGTTTGATAGGAAATATCTACTACACTCAACAATATACTCGCTCCAAATGAATATACTTCAAAAGGATTAGGTACTACCTAAGGATCCTATTGAATAGCTAACACGTCAGACAAAGCCAATCTAGAAGTTGAGGAACTACCCTATGATTCAATAGCACCCAAAGAGATCATACATATAGGAGATATATTAGAATAAGTGAATAGTGGAGGAAGGGTAAATATACCCATCAAAAATGAATCCTTGAACACACCCACACAAACACTATTGTACCCACTTATGGAACCATTAACAAATAGAATTCTTGTACCGATGTTAGCTCTAGAATATGATATACAATAGGCCAATTGATCGATAGTGACCACTTTCCCTTCATGAGGAAAGTGAATAATGCTAAATACCGATGACACTACAATTGTAATCACATAGAACCAACTATTCCCTAAAAAATGATTGTAATCTAGTGCAGCATCAACTACTTCGACTTCAATAGAAACAATCTTGTTGGTTGTGG
>JASDQU010305274.1:0-13654 GCA_032191745.1 Picea mariana
ATTTAATCATTAAATAAAAGGAAATTAAAGAATTTTGACTAATGACCATACCTTACTATACTTGCTGGATATTTGGTTATATGTGTGAAAATATAGATGAGTTTATGGAGTAAAGAGTTCAAATGAAGAGGTCAAAAATGGATATGGAGGGTGCAAAAAGTATCAATTCAGCAAGACAACATTCCCCCACACCTGTGTACTTGCATTTCCTCATGCAAACATACCTGTCTTAAAGGTTTCAAAATTTCAAAACTGACTTCAATCCTTCTAACAAAACTTAGGATGTATTCAAAATGATATTGAATTTTCCACTGGCATGTTCCCTGCTGTATTTGAGCTTCTTTTTTAACATACTGATATGAGCAAGATGTTTCAGTGCCTCTGTCTTCCAAGTCCTTCCTACCTTTGCAAGACGTTTATTCTCAGAAATGTTCTTCTTACGTTTGGTGCTCACCTTCTCATATTTCTCTGCAAGCTGAAGACCACATGTCCTTAGTTCATCAATGGCTTCCTTATATTCTTTAACAATCGTTTTTAACCATGCATTCTCAGCTTTCACACATTGATCCAGATCCTTATACTCCTCTACTTCTGTCCTGAGTTCTTCAATCTCCTTGTTCTTTTCCTGGATGATCTTCTCACTGCTAGAAGTTGTAGGCATAGTAATAGGGATTTCTAGATTGGGTAGGTCATCTTCAGGGGTACCTTAGTCAAATTGACGAAGATCAAATAGGTTTGAATTGTATTCAACATGGCCGATTTTAGGAGACAGAGTTTTATGGACAGGCTCATCACTTTCATATTCAGCTAGATCTAGGGAAAGACAATCAAATTCAGGAAAAACGTGTTGAGGAGAATTATGTTCGGGCACAGAAGAAGGGTCTGCAAAGAGCTTTTTCTTCTTCTTAGAAGGTTCCAGTTATATCTCAGGGGAATCATCCAAATTTATGAAGACTGATGGAAGTGCATTTTGAGATAAGTTGGAGGATTTGACAGTCATACTTCTCGTGACACGATGAGGTGCCGGGGATTTAGCAACAGTAGGATTTTCAGATAAATTTCGTTGCTTCTTTACTTTCTGTAGGACAGAAGCAAAAAGATTGATCAGAGGCAGTTCTGGATTTTGGACAGGAGGGGTTTTGACCCTATGATCTTCAGAATTGACGGTGACCCGAGTAGAAGGAAAATTTCTAGGTGAAGGAAGGCCCTGAATCCTGGTTACAAAAGTATCCCAATTATCCCTCCAAAGACGCAACTCGTCCTCAATGAGAATTTTTATCAATCCATGATGGTAGAGGTTGTTATAGGGGTTTCCAGAATGCTTTTGAACCCGTCTTGACATTTTAGCTAGGCTTTTGCACAAGAAATATGGGAAATTCATTTCCAATTCGGCTTCAAAATGTAAGAGAAGGCGGACATGGTAATTCAGAGTAATTACATACCTCCCTTCACAAGTCAAGTATTTCTGCAACACATAAAGCACATTGCGCCATTCATTTTGCATCCAATCATGAGGGAAACCCTTCTTCCATTTTGCAGTTTGATGCTTCTCCTTTAAGAATCTGGTACATACTGCACGCTCTATGGGTTTATTTTTAAACCAACGTTCCCCTCGACAAGGTAAACCAGTGGCACGAGCAATTGTTTTCTCAGACACCTTCATAAGGAAATTGCCAATACGTGCTACCTTTCCATCGAATCCCTGAGCGAAATACATTGTGATTTCATCATCATATCCCCGAAATTTTTGAAAGAATTGGTACCAGGTGCCTTCAAATTTTTCTTTACATGCGTTGAATTCTGGGAGGCCTTCTAACACAAAGACAGAAACAGGTTCATGACGCTCGACCCCCTTTCTCCCAATTTGTTTTGAGAATGTGATTTCGATAGGAAACAGAGGATGAAACATAACCTCGAAAAATGATGAAGGTTATCAAATAGGCATGTGAATAAGTCTCAACAAGTTCTTCGAAGCTTCTAATGCTTTGATTCTAGTAGTAATTTGATAATCCTGACTCGTACTTCACGATCATTCAAATGCATGGCGCGTAAGAGGTTTTATGACAATTTTGAACTGTTAGTAGAATGATGAACTTGTTGTGTATGAAATTATGAAGGAATGAAGCGAGGATTGCATGGATAACATAAATCATCATTATATATTTTTAATGTGATAAGGTCTTCATCTCTAGGCACTACGTGCAATAGAGATGAAGATCTATTTATACGATATAAGGACAATTTATAGAATGATGATGACAAACAGAGGTGGATATAGGCTATATGATGACATTCGAAAGGTAGAAGGGCATAGGCTTTAGCAAGTATCGTAGGTATAATTCATAGTAAAATTTCCTTAAATTTAATGAAATAAATAAATTCCAAGAAAGATTCATACCTTAGATCCCTTCTAGGATCAAATTTTTCAAAAATACTTTGGACTGTCAGGATTTTGCTGCATGTTGTAGGTACTATGGTAGAATGAGATTTCTGTAACAGAATACAATTTCTTGTTTTTTCTTTTCTCCAAAGATTGTGCTGCTCCAAGACCTAGGATTTCTCTTCTGATAGGTTGTCCACTGTGCTGAATGTTACTAGATTTCTTATAGAAAACAGAGGAATAGACTGTTCTTCAAAACTACAAACTAATGAAACTGTCCATGAGTACCAAAACTGCAGAGTCTTCATCCAAATACTTCCTTTTTGTGCAGGTCTACCTATGTGAATAGATTTTGTTGATTTTGAACATAGGTAGAAGTCACTGGATTACCAACCAATAAGGAAAGTTGTTAACCAGTGCGAGATGTCCCACCTTTGATGTCAATGGGAATCAAGGCACTAGATACATTCAAACAGTCATGAATAGATTTTTTGAAGTCGAATGAACTGTAGAATTCTTTTTCCAAGAAACATTGATGTATTTCCTTGGCAAATGACAAGGATACCTGCCATTGAGGCATGCAGGCTCCAAGGTATCTAAAAATGTCTCGAGTTTCAAACCCAGAAAATGATTTGGAGTCGATGGGTTGAAAATTTGCTGGAAGGAAAGCCTTGATGAATCTTCCATCATCCAACGGAGCACCGAACATGATTTGTGAAGAAAATGAAGTAGGCACCGATGAACTTTATTTTGGAGTCTAGCTAGCCAGTAACTTGGTTTTCTAACTAGACTCCTGCTAAACTACGCCAGACAAGCTGGTTTTCATAGTAAAGCTTATTTTTCTCTTTACTTTTTTATTCCTATTTTTTATTTCCTATTCTACCCTACTCTACTGGAAGTAAAAATGTTCCTTCAAGTGTATGCATACTTCCAGTGTAACCACCTACGAATTAAGACTTCTAAATCATGATTGTCCATACAGTGTTTATGAACAAAAGTCGAGATATAAAGAACCAGCTCCTCATATGATCTTGATTTCAAAAGTTGTTGAAAAGTAAAAGGCTGGAATGGACAAACTGTATCAGTCCATACTTGAATAAATCCTTGATTGGCTAGGCTTTTCAAGACAAGATGATATTCTTCTTCTGGTCTCAAGCAAGCAAGAAATTTGGTAATTTCGGGTTCTAGTTGTTCTTCTTCCTCAACTCCTTCCCATAATTCTTGAGCTCCTTCGTCAAATGATGAAGCATAAATGAACAGGTCTAGGTCTCCAGGTTGAGGACACTTATTGAATTATTTCTCAATTTGAAAGATGGATTCATCTTCAGATATGGATCTGATGTTGTGACAAGGATTAGGAAAACTCCTTGTAGTAATAAGCCCTTCTCTGCTCAACAAGTTTTTGAACATCTCTAAACTTCTTCTGGTTCAGCTGTCCTGCTCCATAGGTGGATTAGTAACAAGGTTCTTACAGCACCTAAATGTTTTGAAATTTTGAATTTTAAAGCTAGTTTAACTTATTTGCAAAATTCTTTTTAAAGAAATGTAAATAACTCCAAAGTAAGGAAACTAGTTATGGGTGCAACTGACCTATATTCAAACAGAATTACTATGAAATCAAAACTAAAACAGTAAAATTATTAAACTAAAATACTTCTACTGTACTCTCGCATTAATTGAAAAGAAAATGAAAATTTGCTTACCTATTGAAGGTTTGACAACATCTAACCTCCAGTCCATTTTAATGCCTCCCCGACAGCGGCGCCAAAATGTTTAGCTAATTATATTACTACAAATAGCCTCCATAAATTGTCAACCCAGGGAGGTAAACTTTGAGACACAAACACTGTATGTGCAGGATTGGAACCTAATTGTCTACTCTGCTCTAAACCTAAGTTATCTCTAATCTATTTCATTTATTCTAATTTAAACAAAAACATTCTAACTAAAGCATTCCCATTTAAATTCTACAGCATTCAATTCTAATCAGAAATGAGATATCTTTAACAACTACCTTTGAATTAATCTAGAAGTAAGATGTCTATTTCAAAATGAAACTACTTCAACAATCAAACTAAGTAACAGCAAATTATACTAGAAACAAACCCTAAAATCTTATAGCTAAAGGCATTTTACTCTATTATGAATCTAAGAAACTAAATCTCAGAATCAAAACTATTCTTAAAACAGGAAACAATATCAAGAGATACAGTCTATGAGGCTTCAGATTTCACAGAAACGAGTTATACCATAAATGCAAGGAGTCGATCTTGCTTCTAAACTAATAGTTACTCTATTCATTAATCTAACAATAAACGAATGCTAACAATAACTTCGAGCAATGTAAATCTAATGTTTACTCTGTTCTGAATATAACTCTGACTACTATGAATGTAATCCATCTAAGAACTAAATCTATGAAAGAGAGGCTTATGGTCTTCTTGGTGGATCCTTGCCAAGAAAACCACAAGTCCCTTAGGAACTTGCAGATTAAATTCTAAACTGAAACCATCAATCTAAAATAAAGAGAAGAAACATTAACTTTCAGAAAGTGTGTTATCAGATCATGGACATATCATTAATTCAAAGCAATGGTACAACATCAAGAAGCGATCTTCAGAATTTCACAACACCATTTATTCATTCATTGTTTTTTAGACATTCTAAACTGTCAGAGCCGTCCTATTACATTTCGTTCCATTGTTTTTATAGCTCGAGAGCTAGATAACTAATCCCAATTTCCTAGCAACAGAGCCTATCTTCTATTTAATACACAATTGTTTTCAGAAGGTAAATGATTCCTTCAATTAATGGGTACTTCTCATGCCCGAAAAACTCGTTATCTAATAACTGATCTTTATCTCTATGGCATGTAGTTCCTAGAGATGAAGATCTCATTGATTATCCATGAGTCATCAATGAGAGTTAAGCTGGAATATTTGGTTTTGCTTGAGCAAGCTGGCAGCACCTGGAGTGTAGAAAATCTTCCATTTTAATTTACTGTTGAAATCAAAGTATGCTGCAAAATCTAATATAATCATTCATGAGCTTCCAAGAATTTCATTTAATCATTAAATAAAAGGAAATTAAAGAATTTTGACTAATGACCATACCTTACTATACTTGCTGGATATTTGGTTATATGTGTGAAAATATAGATGAGTTTATGGAGTAAAGAGTTCAAATGAAGAGGTAAAAAATGGATATGGAGGGTGCAAAAAGTATCAATTCAGCAAGCCAACAGGGAAAAGTCACGAACTAATGTTGGTCGTTGATCTAAGATCCTCCAGGTTCTCTCATGACCGTTAGATCAAGCATAGTGGAAGGATAGAGAATGTAAGGATGAGATGTTAACCGAAACCAAGCAGTCATCGTCGTGTTATGACTTATTCGATAGGTAAACCTTCAGAGGGATTGAACTACTTCATAGTTCGAGTAGCCCGAAGTCTCAGAGTCACAAATAGCCAATTACCCAAAAAGAGAGAGGCCCTTTGTGCCTAATCCCATGGTCCTAGCTCCTAGACATGTGAAGGTTATTAAGTAGGGAAGTGATGATAATCACTCCAATGGAATTTGCTCCGGAAGAATTAAAATATTGCAAAGGGCGGAGTCCAAAAATGCCAAAATCCCATAGAGAACGAGAACCGCCCATATCAACGTGCAAATAAAACACGACCGTCAATCTGGATAAGTGATTAAGCACTCATTTGGCTTAGCGCTTAGTCACCACCTATGTTCATATGGAATAGAGGTCCTAAAAGTGAGTTTGTGCAAATTCAACATACAAAGTAATAATTTTTCCTCGGCTAGGAAGAAACTTTGAACCATATAGGATTTGGATTCTTCCTGATTGATATTAAGTGATCAAATACAACCAATGCATTGGAAATCTAATCGAAAAGCTTAAATATGATCTATTGGAGAACTTGAGATGCAACAAAATCTTAAGGATAAAATAAGAAGGCATGGGATTGAGTTAAAATAAATCGATCCATACCTGTGATCAATTTATGTAATTCCCTCTTACTAAGTTGAAAAGCATTCACGTTAATGTGTGAAATAATAATAGAGGGAGATATTAATTGTAAATTAAAATAAAAATGCTATTATTGTTAACTTAAATGAAGAGGTGAAATGGTCCAAACAAAGGGACACAATGCTTAAATGCTCACACCAGTTGGAAGACTATATAATCAAGAAAGAACGGTGAAGAAGAAGTGTCTCTGTAATCCAAATTAGGAGATAAAAACAGAAGCAGAGTCTAAGAAGAAGAACCGATGATTCTTATGCAGTTAGGGTGGAAGGGAGGAGCATGAAAGGATTCATATCCTTTACTAAGTAAAGTGTAAATTAAGGGAGTTTGTGCTTCCTAGAGTTGGTTCCCTAAAGATAAGGGAGTTGGTGCTTCCTAGGTTTGGTGCCCTAAAAGACAAGGGAGTTGGTTCTTCCTAGGGTTGGTTCCCTAAATAAGGGGATTTGTGTCTCCTAGAGTTGGTGCTCTAAAAAGGATTGGTGTCCTTCACTATTCTTTATAAAACCTTTTAATTATTGTTAATTATATTTATATAATTGATTTTAAATACAAGTCCATGGTTGATCTATTGTGGCGATTAATAAAATAATAAAGTAATTGATAATTGTTTAAAAAGGATAATATTGATTCACCACACCCCCGCCCCCCCCTCTCAGTATTTCCAACAAAAAGTGTTATGCCTTGTATGTTAAGTTCTTCTCCTTGGGTGAAATGATCATCATTATTGTTTTTCCCCTACAAAATATGATAATCTAAAATATCTTTCAAAAAATACTCATGGTTAGAAGAGGAGAAAATCAAAAGAATTTTCATAATAAGAAGATTCAATAAATAATTTATCAACAATAAAAAAACATTCTTGATCTATCTCGGTTAAACTAGGAGAGGTTATAACAACGAAAAAATTCAAATCAACATAGATTAATTCCACTTTATCCATTGGTCAGGAAGGAATCATGTTATGTGTGTCTAAATTTTATTCATTATTAGTCTGATAACCATTCATGTCATTCTTCATATCTTCCTTCATTTCTTGGGATGGAAAAAATGAGAACCTGAAATAACCATTGGTGTGACCTGAAGTGTCCCATTATCAGTAGAAAGACCCTCCTCTTGGTTAGCTACAGAAAAACATGAACTTGAATTTTCTAGACAAGAGGTCTCTTTTTCAACATAAGTAAGGAAGGGGTAGTGTAATGGTTAGATGATACATATGCTTCTTTCGAAAAAGAATTATCTCTATGATCTATATCAACCAATTCATTAACATTTTCAACATTTTCATGTAAATACAAATCAACATGTAAAGTAGCATTGAGACATGATTCATATTCTTCGGCCTCTAGATGATTTGTTCCATTAGTAAGAAAAATTAAATATATAATCAAATCACTAACAAAGGGCCTATCATCCAGAGGAAATCTGTAGCAAAGATGCATAAATATAATAAGAAAGTCTTCAAGAGACTCATCTTTTCTCTTCCTAAGATCTGATATTTCTACACACAATTCATCATAATTATAATTCTCAAAAGCATGTCAAAATTCATTCATACTGCTCCCATGTGTGGATAGAGGCAACCGAAAAATTCTCACACCAAATCTTGAACAAACCTGTGAAAGTGAGAGTGAACAACCTGCAAATGACACCTTCATGAGAGATATTCTGAGAAAAACAAAATTTCAAGAACTGAAAAATATGTTTAGATGCAGATGTTTCCTCCTCCCCATCATATTTAATTTGAGACAAGAGATGAAAAATATTTCTAGGAGGTTTAATAGGTACATAATCAGAAAATCATCTCCATAAATGGATATGGGAAAGATCCCTTAGTAAATTAAAATAATTGATAAGAATGACTCCACGGGCTCAGCTTGTCTTCTAGACCTCCTTCTAGTGCCATTTTTGTTGAAGGGTCCAAATGTATTGTCAAGAAGGTAAGGGAGAATGCTCGATGGAAGGTCCTAATCAGACATAGTATCGTTTGGGGTAGCATTTCCAACCAGTATGTGGGCCTGGTTTCCACAAAGAATTAAAATAAAATGGGAAATACAATAAATTTTCCGCCAAATAATTCTAATTAATTATAAATCTATTCTAATTAAAGAAAATGTGAACTATCTAATCTAAATATCTGTAACCTATCATACATGAGCAATTCTAACATATAGATACAATATGAGATGATATCACTGGCTGCATAAGTAGTTTATGACATATAACAATATATGAAAACAATAAGGCAACAAACATAAACGTAAATAGTTACAGGTTACACCTTCAACACCATTCCTATATCCATTAGAAATCATAAATGCATAAACATCTTAAATAACATGTACACAAATAGTTCATATAGCAAATTATTCAAGATACTCATGAAACAACCGCACATGTAGAATAGTCCCATGATATACAGTCGTGAAACATTTATGATCCCAAAATGCCTTCTGCTCTTTATTGAATCAGAGATAAGAGTACCATCCAAAGCTACAATGGGAAAAAGTTCCTTTCCTTCGTACAATCAATTCTCTTTTATAAAATAAGAGAGACTCTTCATTTCCTGTAACTGTTCATTTTTTTCGGTTGCAACTTTTCATCTTGTCTCCTTTTTTTTTTTTATATTACAATTTGAATCTATCTTACATCTTTGTTAATAAATATATGACATAATGAACAAAACTTGAGACGACTTTTAATTTCATTAGATTCACGTTGTAGCAATTCTATGAGCCACCATTATCAGAAATATCTTCAATTCTTCTTGACCACATTCAATTATGTTCTTCTAATTTTTTGAGTGTTTTGGTGGTCAAAATGGTAAAAAGGATTTTACTAACATATTCTGCATCGTTCCATATTTCCAACAAGCTATTTCATGCCTAATTTGACCACCAGAAACTTAAGATACATTTTTCAGAACAATTCATGGTCCATCTCCAATCAAATTCGTGACTCTCTTTTTCCTAAACTTTCGGGGCATTTATGTTGTTTATATAGCTCAAATTCTTCTTCTAACCCATTCTTGTCCCCGTTATCTTTCCAATGAGCCCTCTATTGACTGATTTGGCTTCTTGGATCATGAGTTATGGCTGCATGAAGTCGATGCTCAACAGTCGTTGATTTGCTCACATGATTGATCTAGATCGTTGATCTTGAAATCTAAATAACTATCCCACATGCATTGTTGGAATTAAGTGTGAGTAGTTTATAGTGTTTAACCTTCTCCCTGTAATTCGTATCTAGAGTTAGGAAGGGTATAGATTGTTGGGCTCGCGTTAAACTTTTGACCGCACTTGCAATAGAAATAATCCAGAATTAAAATAATAATACCATAATTAAAACGATATAATAATTAGTTCAAAATCCTCATATCGGACGATTTTGCAGGGACAAATGTATCCAGAAAGATTCAATCCCAAAGAGATAAGTCAATTATGATGAGATGAGTCAAACCTGAATGCCACATCAAAAAATACTCGTCATCTCGACACATCATATCTACGTAGGGAGGTGTGGTAGATGATAGGAAGCCTCAATGACATGTAACATGCCACATCATAGATGATTGGATGCTATGTTAGGTGGACACATCGAACAAATTCAAAACCATGCGAATGTGGAGGTAACAAGTGGAACATAGCCATTAGATAACGATATCATCTGATAACAAATTAACCCAAGAGGCCTGCAGTCTCTAGAAAGTCCAAACTAACCAGATGAGCTAGCTTCCCGATAGGAACAAATCGATAATGATCATACGATAAAGGGTATCCTGAAGAGAGGAACACAATATGAATCATCCAACAAGCTCAATCTGAATACATGAATCCAATAAAGCGAGAATCTGATAGGGCTTCGGGCTTCAAAAAGTTCATGAAGATATGCCTTATGTTGTCATCCTGTTGGTAAAAACTTGATCTGATATATAATAAAATAATACCATAGTCTAGATCTATGAAATGGTTTTAGAAGAGTGGTTTCAAAAAAATGATAATCCGATAGAGGGAACCTGATAGAGATCATCTCAATAGAAAACACTATGATAATATTATCAGATAGACAAGAACTCAATGGATGCGAAATGAATAGGCGTGAACCTGATAGGTTTTACAATTTGATGCTTGATAATCCAATAGGATTATAGAATCGAAAAAAACTTGAATAGGAAATTCCGACTACAAGGTGAGATCTCGATAGGCTTAAATCCGACTGGGTTTTAGATGTGAGTGGATGAAGAATGACCATTGATCAAACCAAACCAACAATATGGGTTGATGATATGAAAAAGGAACCAATCTGGATGAAGAGGATGAGCATTAGGGTTCCATCCAATAAAGGAGAACCCAATAGGCTTGTTTGACTTTGTCTTTGGAAGAAACCATTTATGTACGCAATTGGATTATCCGATGGGAATAACCTGATGAGGGGAGATCGATTGGCCTTCGAGATATAAACAAAGGTGAATCTAATTCATGACAGGGAAGATCTTGATGAGGTAAGCTCAATGGTCAAGATTCCTAATAAGGATGAAGGTTTCACTTGAGGGTCATGGTTCCAAACATGGGTCAGGTTCCAACAAAATAATAAAATACACTAACATTCAAGCCTTGGAATATAAGTGAAAATAAAATATAATGTACATGGTGACAAGAGAGAATTCAGTTGGGGTTTGAGAAAGACAAGGCTCGATTATGAATGTTGGAGTCAATAAGGATAAATATATAAATTAGAGAAAATCTTGACCAAGAGGAACAATATCAAGGGATTCCCACAAGCATGACAAGGTTGAAGCGATCAAGTAGAGAAATATGGGGTTTCCCAAAGATTCCTTGAGTTTTCCATCTTTTTTTATTAATTGGAAGCCCTGCTCTTGAGTTCCCTCTGTGTTCTATGACCAACTGGTCATGGTATTCTACTTAGGCATGATCTTCTTGAATACTTGAAAGATCAAAAGAACCTTTTAAGAAAGTGACTTGGAAACCTTGTTGTTGCATTGACAACAAGAATAAACTTTGTTAAACAAGGAAGGAGATACTTCCTAGCATGTCATAAACATTATATTCTTTGACTTTTCCTTCAACAAACTTAGGAACAAGTGTTGGGTTAGTTTTCAAAATGAAGAAACAAATAGGAGAGGTTTCTCAATGACGTTCATCCATGATCTCAACTCCTGTAGATAAATGTCCTGAAAGTTGCGTGTATCTAGTCTAAAACTCATATAAAGGATAAGTGATCTTGTGATTCTAGTAATGAGTTTTAAACTGAAAAATATGTGTTAAGCCCTAAATAGTGGCACATTACCCCTTAATTGGGGCATATTACATTAGTAATTTTGTTTTATTTATGTCGGCTTGGGTCCATTAGTTGTAATTGTACCTGCTAGTCTCCTATATATACCAAGGAGACCTTTTCATTTGGAATCATATTGTATTTGGAAATTTATGTGGTGTATAAGGAGGTTTCCCCCTCGAAGAGGCTTATTATCTGAAATTATCTCTTTTCAAGGCGTTGAGTACTTATTTTGAGGTTTTTCTATGCTATTTTGATATTTGGTTCTTAACATTTGGTATCAGAGCTCAAGGTTTTGGGGTTTCGCTTCTACATCTGCTACACCTTCGAATTTTCGCTATAAATTTTTTTATACGATGTTTCAGAAGGAACCCCTTGGAGGATATTTATCATACGGATCAAGGTATTTTGGGTTAAAATTTCAGCTCATGAGGCATTATATGTTCAGATATATAGCCCGTGTAAGATAGGGTTATGCAATCATCCTAAATTTAGTCATCGTAGAATTTTTCTTATGAATTTTTTTTTGTAATGTTTCAAAACCTAAAATATGGAGGATATTCACATAAATTATCAATTTAGATGTGATAAACATTTCATCTTTTGGTTCATACTACGTTTGTAGATACACCTTGTGTAAGATAGGGTATTAGACTAGTCATATTAAGTAGTTTCAAACAGGTCTCCAGGGTCAAAAAAATGATATCTTCTTCAATGACTATAAAAATTAAGTGAGATCGATTTCATTGGACAGTGGAGAGTCTATACTATTTATGGTACAAGATTCAGAATCAAATATCATATATTGTGATCTTGGCACGCTTTACAAGTACGCTCTCCCGGAAGAAAAAAATCCAGCAAGCTGTAGGGAAGTTACCATAACTTCCACTTGGCACATCCAATTTTGATCAGACCTGTGGAATTTCAGAGAAGAAACATCAAATAACTACAAAAAAGAAATTTTCATACCCAGAAGGGCTGAAATTTTGGAGATACAACAGAAGAAATATTATCTAGCAGAACCACCTCGAAATCAAGGTTTAAAAGTGATACTTGGCCAACATGCCACCAAAAAAGGGAACTTCTACACCAAATAAGCCTCTAAAAAGTCCTACTTGGAATCTTGATGAAGGTGAAGAAATGCGTAGGGACATAAATGATTTACAAAAGAAGACAGTAACAAATGATGAACTACAAGGGATGATGAATGGTTTAAAAAGGGAAATCATTGAAGGATTGGAAAATTTCCTAATAGAGAGGACACCAGAGAGTGTAAATGTACCCCATGAAATTCAGGATGAGGACACATGGGAAATGAATCAAGAATGGAGAAACTCCAACTTTGGGTTGAAGACCAACCACTTTCCTAAGATCATTATGAGGAAGTTTTATGGCAAGGACCGAATCACATGGATACTTCAGATGGAGCAATTCATTGATCTACATGATGTGCCGCATACACAAAAGGTATGAATTGATTCTTTTTATTTAGAACCTAATCAATTTGTGTGGTATCGATGGTTTTGTTCTTGCAAATCACTAGTCACTTGGACAATTTTCACAGAAGAAATGATAGCACACTATGAGGATACAAGGAGCAATACCTTCTTTAGCCAATTGATAAATCTCAAGCAAAAGGATTTAGTTGCAGAGCACATTGAGAACTTCCAAAGATTGAATATAAAGGTAACATATATTCTAGATGAGCACCTGATTGACGTATTCATAGGAACTTTAAAGGATAACATTCAACATGAGGTTCACCTTTGGGAACCCAAATCATTGGAGAATGCATTCAGGGTGGCAAGAAATGTTGAAAGTAAAAATATGGCTATGGCTACTAGAAGGACCACTCCTAACATCTATCGAGATAATAATGTTCCTTCTTCTAAAACACCTCAACCTACAAGGTTGACACCTCAACAATTAAAGGAAAGAAAAGAAAAAGG
>JASDQU010305275.1:0-13652 GCA_032191745.1 Picea mariana
TAAGCAAGGATTCCCTGGAACACATCCAGGGGCCCTAGAACACATCTAGGGTCTTGGCCATCCTCCAGGCGAATGGCTCTCGCTGCTGCATATAAGTTTAACAATTATGCCCAATAGGCTTAAACTAAGGATTAGTATGTGTGAAATCTAGATCTAGAACATTTAGACTTTAAAGTATAAAAGATCAACAACACATATTAAAACCCTAGCCTTACTATTTGGGGTATTCCTCTCCCAAAAGGTAGGCAATTATTAAACTTATTAAGCTTAGAAACAACTAGAAAAAGAGAGAGATATAAGCAAGAAAAGACAAGCTAAAGAAACAAGCAAGCAACTCAACAAGACAAACCACTAACCCCCACGTCCTAGGTTTGGAAGATGCCCAACACCAACCAAACCCCACGTCCTAGCTCAAGGCAATGCCAAAAATTGAAAGAAGGAAAAGATTTGCAAATACCATAAGCTACCCAAGGCTCACACGTGGGAGGAGGTCGTACCACTCCTTCTCCCAAGCCAATGTGCCACTAAATCAGCAAGAAAACAAGTAGATCTATGCACAAGAAGCCCTAAAACTTGATGGAAAAGATTGAGAAATAGCTACCAACTTGTATGAGGGTCTTGGAGTGTTGTGTGGACGTTTTTGGGTAGCCAAACCCCCTCAACCGGAACTGAAACCTGCAAAAACCAGCAAGGCATACTTGCTGGAAATGCTACACACAACAATTAGAAACTCAATCCATCATTTATTTACTAAGGGGGGCGTAACTTTCCTAGGAGGGTGTCACATTTGAGTGGGGTGAGTGGGTGAGGTGTCTAGAAAAGGGTTAAAACAAGTTGGGTGGGTAGGTTTAGGCTAGGAAACCTCTCTTATCTTTTTCCACCTTCAATCATCCTTTTAACTCATTATTACAATTTTTCATTTTTGCCATGTTTGGACTTTAGCAATCAAAATTGTTGTTTTTGACTGACTGACACTCCGGGTGAACAAACCCATAACAAAAGTTGTCCAACTGAGTTGAAACTTGGTCCATGGATGTAGGGGGTGCTATTCCATTTCTTTTGAGCACAAATACCCCTATCAAAAGTCCAAGGACCTAGTTTTTACAATCTTTGCTCAAAAATAATCAATTAATTAAATAATTAAACCTCCAAACTTAGGGAAATTTAATTAAAAATTAATTAATAAAAAAAAAAAAAACTAATCTAGACTTGATGGAATTCCGCGAAACTCTCTAAGATGTCTTGCATGGTCATTTACAATGATTCCTAACAATAGTTACCAAAAGATAAGCCCACTGGAACGTCGTTCACCACTTTGGAGGAATTATTGCAAGTGTGAAGGAAAAATTCAAGGGAAATCAATAAGGCTGAAAAGCCTAATTGATAACCTGAGAATAAAAAATCCTCGGTGAAAGGAACTCTCACAGTGAACCGATCCCAAGGTAACTGACTTAGACATGACCCATGCAGACCTATTACATTATTGACCCACACAAGGGTGTGAAAATTCCAATTACAAAAAGAAGTGTTGGGGCCAAAAATGCCCTGTAGAACCAAAACCTTCGACAAATGAGCATCTGATGATGCATCTCTTCATGGCACATGGAGTTGACCACCTATGTTGGAGAGGCGGTCAACACACTCAACAGATCTTCTTTCTCACTGCATTACACAAGAGAGTCATCTGGAGTTTCTCATCCACTCTTTCGTTCACAGGAGGCTAATACATCATCTTCATTTATGTTATCATGACGATGCACCCAGCACTTTAGGATTTCACACGTTCACCTTGTACTCAGCCACAGGCATGTCCAACTCTACAGATCTCCTTTTTCACTGTGTTACACAAGAGAATCATCTCGAGTTCCTCTTAACTCTTTGTAAGGAGGAGGCCATCTCTACGTTCCAGCTTTGTCTCAGATAGGAACCACACACCCCTGTCAGGGGCTTTCTTTCAGGTTTGTAATTTGGAGAATGTCTCACGTAGCTACAATCATCAACAAGATGTTGCCTAGATCTCATTAGGTTGATGATCATGGCATGTCCTTTAGCTCCCTGTAATGTCCCCTTCCAAGTGACAAGGGTCTTGAGAGACTTAGTAGTCTAGTTGTTCCCTCTAGACTATAGTCTCAATAAAACAAAGGGGAACTAAGAGGCAAAAAGGAGTCACTGAGGTGTTAAAATTATATTATGAAAGTGACTTAAGCTAAAAAGGAAAATAAAAGATAATAGGGTAAGATGGGAAAATAAAGTTGAATGACCTTGGAAGTCAATTAAATAATTTAAGTGAAAATTAGAATTGGAGGTAGAAAAGGACAGGAGGGTGCCTCACTCATTCTTGATCATTTTGTCTTTTGCACTTGTGAGCTTGAGAGCTTGGGCATTTTAGGGTATTGTCTCACTAAACCCTAGAGATCAGCAAGGAGGTGAAAGATTCCTTTTTTCCTAATCCAAGCTTGGTCAAGGTGGTGAAAGATCCCACCCTCACCATTCTACTAAGTTTTAAATCCATTCCAGAAGTGTATTGTGGAGGCAGGGCTCAGCTTGGGAGTTTTTCTGCAAGTTTGGGCGCACTGATGGAGTAAAGGGAATTCGATTTGGCTAGGAGTTTGAAGATCAAGGCAAATCTTGTTCTAGAAGGGTTTTCCATCATCATAGCACCTTTTCTCATCAATTCTTGAAGGGTTTTCTCTGCATACTCATTATTTCTCTTGGTTGAGAGAATTTCTTAAGGAGGGCACATTGTCTCTAGGAGATATATTGAGTTGGAGGTGTTGATCGCCTATTCAACTAGGGGGTCAATTCCATGTACCATGAAGATATGCATCAACAGATGCAAACATGTCGAAGACTATTTGGTTCTACAGGGCATTTTTTTGCTCCAGCACAGTTTTGTACGCTGGATTACCGCACCCCTACATGGATCATACTTAGGTCAGTTGCCTTAGGATTTCTTCATTAGGAGAGCTCCTTTCACTAAGTGTTTTTAATCCTCAGGAGGTTAATGTGGCCTAACCAGCCGGGTTAATCTCCCTTGAGTTTTTCACTCCCACTAACAATAAATCCTCCAAAGTGGTGAAAGGGGTTCTAATGAAGTCATCCCTGGGTAGCTAGTGTTTTGGAATGTTGTAAATTACCATGTAAGACAGCACGCAAAATTTCACGGAATTCCGTCGAGTTTAGCTAGGTTTTTTTTAAGGTTGGGAATTAATTAATTAATTCTGGGTAATTAACGTAATACTTAGGTCCCGAGATTTTTGATAGGGGTATTTGTACTCAAAAGAAAGATAATGAGACCCCCTACACCCGTGGACCAAGTTTCAACTCAGTCGAACAAGTTTTGTTAGGGTTTTTGTTCACTTAGGAGTTTTTTCGAAAAACAACGATTTTAATTACTAAACCCAGGACATGGGAAAATCTCAATTTTGTAATAGTTAGTCAAAAACGGTGAAGTAAGAATGATTTTAATGAAGAGAGAACCCACCTAACCTACCCACACCCTTCCTAACCATTACCTACCCTTTACCCACTCATTTAATTATTACTCACCTTTTAATTAAATCCCCATATGAGGAGTACATCCCCCATCTCCCACGTAAAGTTGGAAACCACCTCTTAATAGAATCATGGGTCCCCTCTACAACTCGTACAGCTTTCCTTACCTTTCCACATCACCCAAGAGTGTGATACACACACTCCCCCACACTCCAAGCACACGTCCTCTTTACCTCACGCTTTCCTCTAAAGCTCACGCATTCCTCCCTTTTCCCTCACGCTTTTCTTTGGAGTTACGCCTTTCCCTCAAAGAAATTGGAAACATCATATAAGAGAATGGAAGGTTTCTTTCAAACAAAGCATGGGCCTTCCCTCTTGGCCTATACGCCTCTCTCAAGTAGCCACCTCACTCTCCAACTCACACAAACTTCCAAATTCTCCTTTCCCCCTTGAACTCATGCTTTTCTTCTTGCAACATTGGATAAAGCTTATGGAAGATTGAAACATCTTCCATGAAAGCAAGAAACTCTCCCTTTAACCTATGCGTGAGACTCTCCTTGCCTAATTCTCCCCTCCTCTCTTGCTTTCTCCTCATCCACTTCATCTTCTTTCCATTTCCCCTCACCCTAAAAGCCTATCATCTCATTGGTTACCTTTGAGTTGTCTTTCCCTTTGGATCTTTGACAAGTGTTGAAGATCCAAGAGGGGTCTCTTGGTCTCCCAAGGCTATAAAAGAAACCCCTCATTCCCTCGTTCTTTACATTGCTTCAGAGAATTGTTATGCTACTATTTTCTCACCATCCTTCTCTCTCTCTCTCTCTCTCTCTCTCTCTCTCTCTCTCTCTCTCTCATTATTGTCATATTTCTTCACTGGTGTTGTTCTTGAAGAGCTTGTAGCAATTAGTTGCTACAACCTCTTCCCATTGGATAATAAAAGGAAATAGTTTTGGAGGACTCAGGGATCTCAAGATTTGTCTGGATTCTTCACATGATTATGAGGTGAAACTGTTTTTGTTTTAAATATTATTGGGATTGTAGATAGATTGTTGGGTAAATTAGTTTACTTGGCTAGGCTTAGTGATTGTATAATTGCTAGCTTATATGATTCGCATTCACTAATGATAGAAATTAGTTTATGTTATTAGTGTGTGCAATCATTATCTATTCATCTCACGTTTTGTTTAAGACTTGTAGGTTACTTCAAGGAGAAGATATTGGGATAGATCCAAGCACGGAAGGAATTACTTCTCATTTACACTCCAAAACATTTTCTGATTATTTTCATGCTCTTCCATTTCTAATTTTAATAGCTAATATGCTTAGATAGGTCAATTAAAACACTATAATTTTCTGGTTTATATATGTACGAAATTTATGTTTAAAGACAAAGATTTCATAACGTTTTTTTGAGTGTGTTGTAGCTCAAATCAACAAGCAATAGCTTGCTGATTTTTGCAAATTCTCGCCAGTACAAGAGGGCATGCTACCCAATTTCATGCACAACACACCCTCAAACAACTCCTCTCATAGTGGTACAAGTTTTTCTTCTTCTTCTCTATTCTAAATCACTGTAAAGCAAGCCCAAAGGAGTTGTACCCAAGTGGCTTGTATTATTTTTCTTTCCGTCTTATTTTGCAAGTTTTAGATTAGATTTCTTTTCGGTTTTTTTCTAGCTTAGTTTAGCTAATTTAGTTGTGATTTCTACATGCATGCTTAACTTAAAATAATCTAGAGTAGATCTCATAACATATGCTAGCTTAGAGCCCGTGGAGGCATTGTGGATCTTTTGCTTTCATTTTCTTTTACCTTGCATGCAATCTTTAACTTCTTAAATCTTCACCCAACACACATGCATGCGTTAATTGGTTAATTAACTTTTCGATTATGTCATCTACTTTACATGCAAGCAATTGTTTATTAAGACTTCTATCTTATGTACATGCATGCAAATATTAATATCTTAAAGGCTTAATTAATCATTTCACTTTCCGCAAGTTGTTTATATCGCTTTATGTTTCACATGTAATAATCTCTTTAAAGCATTTAACTTGCAATCTTGTGCTTCAAGGGCTTCAACCTTCACATTCATCTTTGTCATTTCTTAAAATTTACATGCAATAACTCAACCATTTAAGAACTTGCAATTTCATGGTTTAAGAGTTCACACTCGTTTTCAGCACTTTGACATTTTTGAGCAAGCTACAAGCACTCAAGTACACATTGCAATACTTAGCTCATAGATCTAAAATAAATTAATTAGACTTAATAGTACACCATAACTCACCATCTTCGCCATTTAAAACGGGGTCGGAGGAAGGCAACGGAAGGTGCTAGGCCGGGGACGGTCTCACGGTGCACGACGTCCTTTCCGGGAGTACTCTGATCTTAGGGCTGAACTGTGAAGCTAGGGTAGGCCCCGTTGCCTCACTTCTTGAGCATCCAACAGTCACTTGGTCACTGGGGGAGGAGAGTTTTTGGGTTGACACCTAGATAGGGCTAAAATTAATCACACTTAATCACATAGTTTAATCTTTGATATACAACATCAGCACTTTAATTTTACACTTGGAAGCTCACTAATCCCATTGTCTTTCAATTTACATGCAAGTTATCTTTTATGTGTTGTAGAATAATCGCCTAAGTGGTTACATATTTTCATCTATCTTGTATCCTTGTATATGTGGTGTGATCCTTCAAGAAGTGCGCATCCACCTGGAGGCATTCTCTTGACTAGGTCTTGAGTGCCTTAAGTATTTTGGCCATTGATAGGCAGTCCAACAGAATTCTATCTGTTGTGAGCATGCTCGGCTTGATGTGTTGATGGTTGTTCATCTTTGAATATCTTATTTTCCTGCACATTTCAAGCACTTGTTAATATCTTGTATCTATTGTATCTAGCTTAGCATTAATCTGTATATCTTAGGCTTTCTTTCTGTATCTTGTATCTAATCCAGTTTAGCTTGTATATCTCATATATTCTTTTATATCTAGTTGTATCTATCTTGTTGTAATACTTTTAACTTGTAATTATCTTGTAACGAACATCCCCTTAACTTGGTTCACCCCTTGCCCAATCTTAGGCACTAGTCTTAGTTGCCCTAGGAAAAGGTCTGACTCTCATACTTAGACTGTTGCATCTTGCATAGCTGCTTAACATCATAGGCAAGATTCCCCCTGACCATTTAACCAATTAAAACCAACTCCTAGAACATAAACATTAATCTCATCTAGTAACTAAGGTCTACCCCCCTTGGCTTCCCTAGGAGTTAGCCTAGACGAAAGAGGTTCAAGTCAAAGTGACAGCGTGGACTTTGAACCTAGGCATCGTGCCTCCAAGGACAGACTAAGTGAGCAGGACTTAGCTCACGTTTGCAAGTGTGTATAAGGACGGCAACAGGAGGGTTAGATCTCACATTACAGCTGAAGGATCTCAACATAAGTGTTCTACATCCCCGAATCTAAAATTCTACAATCATCCTCAAGGGTTTGGAAGCCAGATCTGAGGAGGTTGAATTTCCTAGGGTCTCTACAGCCAGGTGGTGCACAACTCAGCTAGATCTAGGTGCCAGATTGAAGGGAAAGAAATTGATCTTGTCCAGACTTGCATGTTGCTACTAGAGAGCTAGGAGGACTCACAACTCTCTCTTTATTTGTATCTCGGAGGCATCTTCAGCCATAGCTTCTGTATTTCTTCTATATCTTCAAGATCTGTATATCTCTTGTATGGAGGACAACTTATCTAATAAATAAAGGTCATATCTGAAGTTTGTGGTTATTCCATTATGTTATTCTCTTGTATCTTGTTGTCTTCATCTATTGTTGTTCCATATCTATCATCTATATGTTGTAAAACCTTTGAAAGAAACTCCAGCACAACTCTGGGTAAACAATCTGCAATAACATTCAACAACAGCTCACACAAACAAACATTAAACCCTTCAATTCCTAGAAAACTTGCTTAGGAACATTACACCCCCATTCTCAGGGTGCTTGATTTTGTTTCTCTGGCCGACTATCCCTTGGAAGTGGCAACTCCCTCTAAGTCTAGCATTTATGTCCTGGGTAGGTATGTGGGCATTCTGAGGCGGATCTACTAGGATATATGATTTACCAGGCCCTGACTATTCACTTATTCTTTTGCTATTGTAAAAGGTGATTTCGCTTTGTAAGTGTTGTCACGCCCATGGTTTAGCAAACCTATTTTACCCCACATGGACCCTCTCTTTCTTATGTATGTACCACACTTTGGTTATGGGCACTAGCAAATGGTTCTACACATGATTATCCAATTTCACATTTCTCGAGGCAATCTCACGAATTTTGAGGCATATCACAGATTTCGAGGCATTGGTCACACTCTCTGAGACTCTGATGAGATATTTACATCCACGTGAACACCCTCTACACTTGCCATGTGCCAAATGCTATAACGTCCCCCCTCACTTTTTTAAAAGCATTTTTGCTCACTAAAGGGATTTGACCTTACTTGTGGTACTTTATGATAGTTGTGGGGTTTTCTTTGAGCCATTTGATGATGTGGAGGTCACTTGAGTGACTTTACACTTGGAGGAGATGACATGGCACTCACCCCTTATGATGTAGATAGGACTTTTTATCACCTTTTGATGACTTAATGGCCAAAAGAAGAAGTTGTCCACTTTT
This sequence comes from Picea mariana, assembly GCA_032191745.1. Lineage (NCBI taxonomy): Eukaryota > Viridiplantae > Streptophyta > Pinopsida > Pinales > Pinaceae > Picea > Picea mariana. Next base: position 8,158 of record JASDQU010305275.1, read on the forward strand.
GAAGGTTTTATTTGACTTTGCGAGAGGTCATCCCCTCTTTTAGAGGTGGACATTGGAGCTAAGGTGGCCAAGGATTATTCCCTACCATATTTTGAGGCCCCCCAAGTCAACTTTAAGTGAAACCTTGTACCTTGAATCCAAATTGGCCCTCTTAGAAGGTTGACATCACCCTTTCGTGAGGGTTTCTAACATGTAAAGTATCATTTAATTGCATTTTTTACTTAGACTCCAAGTTGTGTGGATGACAAGGCACTTTTGCTTTGATTCCTTAACCTAATTTTGGGGAATAAAGAATGGGAAGGAGTTGTGAGTCTCATCTATAAATAAATGTTAAAGCTTCTGCTATTATTAGGTTACCTTTCAATTTACTAGATAACAATAGCATAGATAGGATCACTGAGAGAAACACAATCACAAGATACACAGCATTTATCCTGGGAAACCCTCGTGGGGAAGAAAACCCAGCAAAACTTCCTTAACATAGATAGCCAATACAATGCCAAGACAATGAACCAAACAACATAGAAATTCCTCTCCCAAGGATGCGCCTCTATCTCTCTTCCTTCTTCCGACAACTGGTAACTACAGCTTCCTTCAATACTTGCGCACTGATGAACAAGTGTGTGTGTGTCCAAATGAGGCGCTAGCCCCTCTTATCTATACAATCTGGCAGGTGTTGAACTGAGGTGTCTTTTCACTAGCAGGGCCGAATTCTCAATCTGGGTGGTTAGAACCACTTTAATTTGCCTGGGGGCCGACTTATTACTTTGTATATTACAATTAGGGTTTGACCAATCCGCAAAAGGGGATTTGGTCAATTACAATGCTCGACATGATCAATCCACAAAAGGGGATTGATCTAAATAATAAATATATTTTATCTTTTACTTTATCGACAAAAGGGGATAAGAATATTCTTTGCAGTTACACAATATTTTAACAATAAAAGCACTCCTCTCAATTCAAATTATTGTGAATTGTTGGAGATCATTTGAAGCCATTAATAGAAGATCTTTTACTTGGTGTTTCTTTGGTGTCAGTTCTTGGAGCTCTTTCTTTCCTGGTTTTTCTTCTTTCTTCAAAGACTATCGTGAATGTTCAAGATTTTACTATAATTAGCTAGATCGATCCATTTGAGTTACCAACTACTTGGAGGGAGGACGTCTAGGGTTTATATCTCTTCCATCTTCCCTAAAACGATTTGGTAGGTGTTTATCTCTTTTCTTATTAGTTTTATATTCATTGGCAAGGGTTTTAAGTATTCTTTCAAGTCTTTTGTTGATATAGTTCGTGAAGGATATTCCCTTGAGGAAACCCTTCTTGTAGGGCCTTGGTTTTCACAGTTTTTCTGATTAGACAAGGGACTACTAGCTTTCAGGCACTAGTCTCTCATTCTAATCCATAAACATTGGATAACCAATTCTTAGAGGGGCATACTTCTTGACCCCATAAGCCATAAATGGAGACAAGGCACTAAGCTTAACTCCCAACAATCAACCACAAAACCCTCAAAATTCAATTCTTTTCTTTACATGTCATATAAAATACAAAAAATATAAAAGATATACCATCAAAAATATTTATTTCATTATTTAGAGCAAATTTATAGATTACTTTCATTTTCTAGACATTTTTATCCCATGGTTTATGCTTTATTGTTAATATCTAACCCTAAAGAGGCAAATTGGCCCTATCGGTATTGTGCTATAAGGTTCTATCTAATGTTTTGTGGCTGATTTAAGAGGTTTACTAATTCTGGAAATTAAATTACAGCAACAAAAATCAGAATTAGTGAAACTCTAAAGCTAGGTGAACTCTAACCCTTGTGGATTGTTTATAAAGGATGATATCTTACACATTCTAACGGTGAAATTCATCTCCTAAGTGCTTCATAGCTGTTTCATTCATTTTGGAGATTTTTGGTGAAACCCTAAGGGGATTCACAACCTCTCTTCGCAATTTTGAGCAAATTGCATGGTTATTATTCATTTGTACTTGCAATTAATCATTGTGCCTATTTTTTGAATAGTTTATTCATTTCTCTAACTAAAGTACCCAAGGTTTATCATTACAAGTGCTTTTAGGCACTCTTGGGGGTTATTCCTCACCCAAAATTTGCATTTTCTTCATTTTTTATCATATATTAGATTCCGGAATTGTTGAACAGCAACAAGATGGTCCAATTTAGAGCATATAATCAAGGGTAACTCAGGTATATCATTCGTTCTTGATTTGTGCAATTAGATCTCACTTTTGTGCGGCAAAAGGTATTTGTTTCTTCATCCAAAGAGTGATATCATAGTGTTGATTTATACTTCAGTTGTAGCATACTTATTTCATATCTCAGCACTCATCTAATTAGCTCCTAATCCTCTTTATATTGTAGTAGTTATTGCCCTAACTATTAGTTGAATATTCTCGAGGCATTTAGCTACTTCATTGACACTAGTCTATCTAACATATATTGAGGTGTGTAGTTTGATGTGACTTGTATCGTGAGCTACCGAAAGGTACCATACAAGTTTGTTTTCGAGGATTGGGTTAGACCCCGTGGCTTTAAGGAGCTGGCCCAGAGTGAAGGGGAAATGGTACTAATGTGACAGTGGTGTGTTTCTCATGTTGTGTTTATCCCCAATAGCACCTCTACATATGGCTCTGAGGAAATGTTCCCATACTTCATAAAGAAACAACATCATTTTGGTGAATTGATTCTTTAATGAACTATTCTAATCAGCATATAAAACCTCTGCAAAATTCAAAGATTGCAATGAATCATATATCTAACATTTCTGGTAATATCATACAAATAAAATACTAAATAGAACTAACAGAAAGAAAACAAATTGAAGGAGAAAGTTACAGTTTTGCGAGCATGATCTTGGCTAACATCATCTAGCACTAGCTCTGGTTGCAAAAGCATCCGCGACTGCATAAAAACAAAAAGAACAAGAAGAGATCTCAGAAAGCAAGATTTCATCATGGAAGACTTAACCAAGCTGCCAACAAAATTGTTAACCCTACCAAATAAGGAATATAGAAAAATCCAGTTGAGTTAATTTTTTATCTATGTACAATATAAGAAAGCATCATCTCCTAAATGGTATTTTAATTTACAAAAGTTGTAAAAACCACATACTACTACTTAGTAGGAAACTATAGATGAATACTCTGCAGCTCATTCAATGCACTTTTTGTACAAATTCTTAATAGAAGGGATGGGGAAAGAAAACATCTATTATCACATATGCTTCCAAAAAATGCAACAATTCTCATCAAACTTACATATTCGTACTGAAAATAATCAATTGAGGTACTAACAAATTGATAAAAGCATGCCAAATATATCACTACCAAACCTTATTACAATCAAGTTTAAACCAAGCATCAAGCATCTTACAATCTCCATGCCTCCAATCATTAATATCATGGCTTTAAATCATTAATATCATGGCCACTCTATCTTACCATTTGTGCACCAATGGAAGTTTCAAATCGAAGGTCAAACAAAATCAAGAACTTAACCAAACAATAGTACAAAATAATTAGTAGTTAATTATTTATCCAACAGGTATTCAAATCATGTTGGTATATCATGTAGAGATTGTAGAAAAGGAAAACAATTTAATTAGAGTCTTAAATGAAGTATTTGAAGCTTTCTTAATTAAATCATTTTATATGACCATCATTGTTATTCTACCCAACTACATGTTACAGACTTGTGAGATGTGTCACACATCCCATGAATATCTTTCAATCTTTTTCACAGATAGCACATAGGCCATGACAGGATTTAAGTGATTAGTCCATTCCTCCTCCACTAATTCCAGCAACATAACTCTCTACCTCGAGTAGTTCTATTAATATCAAACATGGTACAAATTATATGACATCTAGACAATGATAAAACTAATGTACATCATAATATAAATGGTCATATCAATGTACATTAATAGATCTTAGTACTAGATATTAGCACTACGTAATCACATTTGCATTTAATAATAAAGCATCACATCACATTAATAAATATGTTAAGAGATATTATATATATGAGGAATTGATAATGTCTTAACACTAATCCTCTCTCTCTCTCTCTCTGCAATCTAGTGTAAGTTGTGTGTAAAAATTTTATATGGTACCAGAGCTCGGTTCTAGGGCATCTTAGGGAAATAGTGACTTCTGCTTATGAGTATGCGAGCAGCAAGAGTGAAGACAATCATGGTTCTTCATGACTCTCGGTATATATGACATGACAAAGAGAAATTGTTGCAAATATAGGAGACATGGTATGGGGTAATACTAATTACAAAGACAATAGATGGAGGTCACAGTAACACAAAGAAACAAATAGATGTCGACAAGAGCAAGCAGATAAGAGACATCAACCAGAACAGGAAGAAAAGTGACATCTAGGAGAGTTAAATACTTTTCTAAGACTCTAAACTTTATATTTAGGAAAATAAAAAAAATACACATTATAGAAGCAATAAAAAATTTATAAGCAGACATCACAGATGGTAAATATCAATGTCACAAGAGCATACAAATAATTTGTGGACAACAATCACAAAAGTTGAATGCAAGGAATTGTATTGGACAGCAAAAACAAGAATTACGCAACTTGTATTGAGTTACATAAGAGGCCTATTAACCCTGACATGTAGGGGTAACTAGAGGATATTGTGATTCTATTCACAAATCAGCAAATGAGCCAAAAGTGTGACCATTGCTGTATTCATGTATTGTATTGGGGCATGCTTAGATGATCTATGTGTTAATGTTTATGCCATTATTATAGTTCTTTGCATTTCAATAGATAAGAGCATCATAAGAACAAGATCACTGAAAAATACACATTCACAAGAGACGTAGCATTTATCCTGGGAAACCCTCTAGGGGAAGAAAACCCAGCAAAAACTTCCTTATCATAAATAGTTTATACAATGTTCAAGAGATAACTCAAACCAATACAGATAGTCCACTACAAGAGATGCGCCACTCTTCTCCTCTCTCCAACTGGTAATTGCAGCTTGCCTCATAAGAAAATGAGCAAGTGAATTGTGTGTTTGAAGTGAGGCGCTAGCCTCTTATTTATATCAGACTGGCACGTGTGAAAGGTCACAACTGGCAGGGCCGACCTCTCACTCTGGGTGGGTAAACGCACCTTTAATTAATTCTGGGTCTTCCATTATAACTGTTGGGGCCGACTTCTTATTCTGTCCTTTGTAATTGTCCGATGACCAATCCGCAAAAGGGAATTTGGTCCTTATACAATTACCGACATGATTAATCCTCAATGGGGATTAATCCAATAACAATAATAATAATAATGACATGATTAATCCTCAACAGGGATTTAATCCAATAACAAAACAATAATAAGAATGCTCTTCGCAGTTACATTATTAATACACTCCCCCTTAACAAGAAAGATATTCTTCATCAGCATCAGGCGAGAGAGGTCTGCATCATAAGTGGCATCTGGAGGACAGTAT
>JASDQU010305276.1:0-13684 GCA_032191745.1 Picea mariana
GATTGGGTTTCTTATCCATTTGATTTACAAACTTATCTGATAATAGCTCCTGAAGGCCTTGTATTGCATGAATATAGCTAGACTGTCTTGAAGAGACAATCCAGTGATTAAGATATTCATCTTGATCCAAACCACACCCATTATTGAGAAAATAGTTACAAAAAGGTTAAGTTATTAGGCATCTCTGAGATATAGCCTAGGAGAGTTTCCTGGAGTGATAACAAATTGGCACCGCCGTCGAGGAGAGGAGACTAAAGCTTAGCTTCCTTGGGAGACGACAAGATCCAACTTTGATGATAGACAAATTTTGGACACATTTTGATTTGTAACCATCTATCTGACGACTCCATTGGAACAAAGTGGCTCCGAGAAGGGCTCATACTAGGGAAAACCAAGAAAGACCACTGGCAACACCAGTTCCAGATCCTAAGAAGATCATCAGAAATGGAAAATATTTGCAAAGACAAACTTCCAGCTCTGCAAGAGCATCCAATCCAGGTATTTCAAGAAACACTTCCTCTTTTGAATCTAGAGAACCTCTTGTCGAATCCCCTTGTGTTGAAACTTCTAGTTCTCAAAAAATTGAGATTGTGTCAGAAAGCTTGAAAGGTGATGAGCCTTCAATTTCCTCTGATGTTATAGATTCTATTTATGAGCATGTTACTATACCCAACTTAAGAGAAGAAGTTCTATAATCCCTCCAAGAAAAGGACTCTTCCTCTTCTTTGAGTTCTTCACCAACTAAGCCTATAGAGAGTTTTTTCCATACTCATACTAGTATGCCCGTTCTTGAAGATATTTTACAAGATCTTTCCTCTAAGGGTGAAGAAAACTTGGCCTTACTACTCGGTCAGTTTACAGAGCCTCTTACTTTCCACCTTATTCAGGAAACACTTTCTAGGGTAGTCATCCTACCAGTGCTTCTCCTTCATTCCTCAGTGAAGTAAGACCACCATTGTCCATAGTCTCACATATCCCATCTCATCCATCATCTACATAAACTTCTTCCTCTGCATCAACCCCCAAGATTGCCATGGCTGCCCCTTTGACAAAAATGGAACAGATCTTAGCTAATAGGTATGCCCCTCTTGTGTTGCCAAATCCCTTATCATCCATGCCGACAGGAGATTATCAGAAATATATGTTGAAGTTTACTGGATCTGGGGATTTTACTACTGAGGAACATATTGAAGCTTTCTATTCTTATGCTGAGAACATTAACATTTCGAAAGAATATGTTTGGACCAGAATTTTTGTGCAGAGCTTGGATGGCCAAGCCAGGAATTGGTTCAAGGAACTGGCAACAAATTCAGTTGCAGGCATTGAGCAGTTAGATGAGGTGTTTTTGAAACATTGGGGAGAAAGAAGAGATCTCTTGTATTATATTTCTGGATTCGGAAATCTAAGAAGAGAAAATGGGGAGTCTATCTCAGACTTCACCAAAAGATTTAATAAGATGTTCGGCAATATTCTTGCAGAGATCAAGCCAACTGATGCATCAACAAATATCACTTACTCTTCTGCCTTTGATCCAAAATTTTGCTTAATCCTTAGAGAAAGAAGGTCAACCACACTCGCTTTAGTGCAAGATGTTGCTCTTGAGGTTGAATCTAATATTATGGCATCTCAGAAACTCAAAGGAAAATTTGAGAGAAAGAAGTCGTCTACTAATCCTCCTTCTTCTTCAAATACCAAAATGGAAAATATGGCCAAGATGTTCGATAGCTTGACCTCGAAAATGTCAAAACTAAAAATTCAGAGTCAGCAGCGAGTAGCAAGTAAAGAGCCTAATGCTTATGCTCCCAGGAATCCCAATGCATTCCCTTATATAAGGAACAACCAACAGGTCCAGATCCTTCAGAGAAACAAGAATGTAGCTGATGACCAAAGGATTAGGGCCCCATTCCAAAATGCGATGCTAGAAGAAGAACAGGAGCTATCTCATGATGAAATTGAAAAAGAAGATGACATCAATTTCTTTGGTGATGAAAATGATTCCTCCTTTTTGACACAACCAGACTATGAGGAGGCCCAGATGGACGAGCATATTCATGAGGCAAGCTTTGAAGAATCTTTTTATCAGACAAATGATCAGCCAGGTTACAATTTAAGATCTAAGACTGCTACTCCAAATCCATTGCTTGTTGCTCCCAAGAAAAAGAAAGATGTTGATGCCAAGCAGCCCACTACTCCTGTAAAGAAAACGTCCACTCCTGCAAAACAACAGCAGAAGCAATTGTAGCCCCAAGCCAAAGAACAAGTCTCCCTCAGAGCTCCTTGTAATGAGGTAAAACCTTCTGATAGATTGTCATACTCATTTAATTTCGAATCAGAAATTCAGAAGGTGAAAATACCTATGCCATTGACTGAACTTATGAAGAATGACATATTCAAGTCTGCTTTCCTTAAGTCCCTTCAACCAAAGACTCCTCCAGTTGTTGATTAAATAAACCTTCAAGATGACAAGCCCACAGTGACTATAAGACCTATGGTAGAAGACCAAGATGACTCTTGTCCACCCTTCTACATTTCCCTAAATATCCATGACAAGATCCTTCACAACTGCTTGCTTGACTCGGGAGCATCACACAATCTTATGCCTAAAGCAGTGATGGATGAACTTGGGCTTGATGTCACAAAACCTTACCATGATCTCTTCTCCTTCAACTCTAGGAAAGTCAGATGCCTTGGCCTCATAAAAGACCTTTTCATAAACCTTGCCGAATTGCCAATGAGAAACATGGTAATGGATGTTGTAGTGGTTGATATTCCACCCAAGTTCAACCTCCTCTTGTCGCCTTCATGGAGCAAAAGGCTAGAGGGTACCTTGCATATGGATCTTTCGTATGACACAGTCCTGGTTTTTGGAGGAGAGCTAAAGAGACTCTACAGAGAAAATCATCTTGCCTACATCATTAGTGATGGGAAAAATTCTGTAAACCATCTGATTTATGCTTTAGACACAGACTTTGGATCATGCATTTTGCAAATAGATGATTCTCATCCAACTCCTTTGCATCTCACAAAGCCTACTTATCAGCAGACTAATGGGGAGAGTACTCCCATGTGGACCATGTTCTTTGATGGTGCCAGTACCAAAGACTCAACAGGTGCAGGTGTAGTTTTGATTTCTCCTTCGAAAGAGGCTATGCATTTGTCTTTTAAGATTTATTTCAAAACTACTAACAATATAGCAGAGTATGAGGCTTTGCTATTGGGATTAAATTCTTCCAAGGAGATGGGAATCAAAGGACTAAAAGTGTTTGGAGACGTGGATCTCATCATACAACAAGTGAACAGTACTTTCCAAGAAAAACATGTCAGATTGAAAGCCTACAGGGATGAGGTATGGAAAATCAGGGACTCTTTTTCCATTTTTGAAATTTCTTATGTACCCAGAGCTATGAATCATCTTGTTGATTCCCTTTTTGTCTCAGCCAGTATGTTTATTCCTCCCATGCCTCCCAGACTGAATTATGAAATCCAAGTCAAATATAGACCATCCCTGCCCGACAATATCAAATACTGGAAAGTTTTTGAAGATGATGATGAGCTTAGTAGATTTCTCCAGGTGGTAGATGAATTTTCTGATATGCATATTGACCAGAAAAATCAAAATGTAGAGGAATCCAAGAAGCCTAAGCTAAAAAGAAAAATGGGTCAACATGATATCGTTCAGCTGCCCAACAATTATATACCTTGGGGTTTGGTGCCTCTTGAGAAGCTTTTTGATCAAAACGATGTCCCCTACAAACCTGATAAGAATGAGAAAGATCATGTTGTCCATGAGCACAATATAGGAAGCAAAAATTATCCTAAATCCATAAATTTGTCCGTTGAATTAACCGTTGATCAAAGGTCTGAATATTGCAGCATTATGATGGAATTTTCTGATGTTTTTGCTTGGAAATACAGTGATTTGAAAACCTATGATCATGAGGTTATTCAACATAAGATTCCCTTTGAGAAAGATACAATCCCTTTCAAACAGAAAATGAGACCTATCAGTTCTCTCCTATTGCCTATAATTGAAAAAGAAATCAAAAATCTCCTTGATGCCAAAATTATAATTCCTTTAAGATACTCTAAATGGATCTCAAATCTAGTAATAGTGAGAAATAAAAATGGTGATATCAAGTTATGTGTTTATTTTAGAAACATAAATAAATGCTCAAAGAAAGACAACTATCCCTTACCCAAGATGGAACATTTGCTGCAAAGAATTTCAGGGGCCATTGTCATGTCTTTCCTAGATGGCTTCTCGGGCTATAACCAGATTTATGTACATCCTGATGACCAAGAAAAAACTGCCTTTACTACTCCTCGGGGTACCTTCATGTACGCCAAGATGCCATTCGAGCTAATGAATGCCGGGGCCACTTTTCAGAGGGCCATGAACATAGCTTTCGTGGGAGAGAAGGACAAGTTTGTCCTCATCTATCTTGATGATATCACAGTTTATTCTAGCAGTCATGAAGAGCATCTGAAGCATCTGAAAAGAGTATTTTTGAAATGCAGATAGTTCAGGATTTCGTTGAACCCCAAAAAAACTCAATTTGCTCTCAAGAAGGGTATGCTCCTAGGCCACATTCTTTCAGCGCAAGGAGTGAAAATTGATCCAGATCAGGTGGAAGCAATTCAGAGGTTGTCCATACCAAGGTCAAAGAAGGATATCCAATCTCTACTAGGTAAGATAAATTTTGTCAGAAGATTTATTCCAAATTTTGCTTAGTTAGTGAAACGCAAAACCTCTATGCTAAAAAAGGGATACGAGATAAAATGGACAGATAATGCAAGAAGTTCATTTTAGGATATCAAACAAGCTATCATGGAATCCCCCACTCTAATCAGTCTAGATTACACCAAGAACTTATATATTTTCTCTTTTTCTTCCTATGACACGGTGGTAGTAGTCTTGCTACAAAAAGATGATGAAAGTCTTGATCACCCGGTGGCCTTTTTCAGAAAAGCACTCAGAGATGTTGAACTAAGGTATAATCCTATAGAAAAACAAGCTTATGCTCTCATTAAGTCATTAAAAGCTTTCAGAATTTATATCCTCCATGCAAAGGTTGTTGCCTATGTTCCTTCAACCTCAACCTGGTATTGATGGAAAGAGAGATAAATGGATCACAAAGATGATTGAGTTTTAAATAGAAGTGAAGCCCACTAAACTAATAAAAGGCCAAGGCCTTGTCAAGCTTTTGATAGAAGAGAACTGCGATATTTTGGACATAAATTTCAATGGGGAAAGTTCAGTAAGTTTGCAGACAGGGGTAGCAGCGGAAGAACAACATGGCAGCCATTAGGCAGACGAGAATTTGTCTTCATGTGAGTGGTATTCAGGTATTATTCATTTTTTACAGAAGTTGGAGGTTTCTCCTGAACTTAACATGACTCAAGCCCGAGCCCTTAAGCTCAGAGCAATTAAATTTTTCATTAAAATAATCTTTTGTATTGGAAAGATCCTACTGGTTTACTACTAAGATGTTTAGACAAAGAAGAGTAAATTGAAGTCATGCATCAGTTTCATTCAAGTATTTGTGGAGACCATCATTACTAGAAGACCACAGCTCATAAGATCGTAAGGGTTGGGCTGGGTATTATTAGCCTTTTCTTTTTTCAGATGTGTGCGCCTTTGTGAAATCTTGTGATTAGTGTCAAAGATTTACAAGAAAAAAACAACTAAAATCTCTGCCCCTGAGACCCATTGTAGTGAATGGTCCTTTTTAGCAGTGGGGTTTAGATTTCATAGGCGAGATTATTCCTTCATCTAGTGGTCAGCATAAATGGATCTTGGTAGCCACTGACTATTTTACAAAGTGGATAGGGGCAATCCCCACCAGAAATGCCACTCATCAAGTCGTCATGAAGTTTCTCTATGAGAACATCCTGAGCAGATTCGGTTTCCCAAAAAGGCTAGTGACAAATAATGCAACAGCTTTCAAAGATGATGCATTGGTTAACATGTGTAAATCAATGGGCATTCAATTGGTACACTCTACTTCCTACTACCCTCAGGGTAATGGCCTTGTCGAGACATCCAATAAGAGTCTAGTCAGAATCATCAGAAAGCTATTGGAGGAGAATCAAAAGAGTTGGGATTCTAAACTAAAGTTTTCTCTTTGGGTAGATAGAGTAACTAACAAGAACTCCATAGGAACTTCTCCCTTCAAACTGGTTTATGGCACTGATGCCATTTTCCCCATTCAGCTAGTTTTACTAGTGGCTAAGTTTTTTCAGGAGGAACAAACTGAATCAAATGATATGATGAGAAGAATGCTTGACTTGGCAGAGTTGTAGCAGGTCAGAGAACAGTTGGTGGATAAATCAAAGGCTCATCAAAAGAGGATCAAGGATACTTTTGACAGAAAAGCAAAGGTGGATGACTTTCAGATTGGTGACTGGGTTCTGAAATGGCATGCCCTCAGACAAGATAAAGGCAAGCACAACAAGTTTGACTCTTTGTGGACCAGTCCTTTCATGATAACTCAAGTACAACACAACAACACCTTCATTCTGCAAAGTCTGGAAGGTGAAGATATGTTTGGTGGCCCAGTCAATGGGCGTTTTCTGAAACTCTATTTCATCTAAGGCTTCGAAGCCTTGTCATTGCAATTTTTATTTTTAGCTTTGTTTTTACAAAATAAATCCATTCCCAATGGAAACACTAGTAGACAGGTTTGAATTTTCATTTTTTCAGGAAAGGCATTGGTTTTGTGGTTCTTGAAACCTCATAGGGAGGCTTTCACCCCCAATAGGAGCTAGCGTTATCTCCTCAAATAAAACAATTGAGATTTTTTATTTTAGGTGATAGGATGTCTTTTAAAAAGGTACTTTTTAATTTTTTTAAAGCTCATTTCTCAAAGCTTTACGCATGTAATAAATTTTAAATAAATGTTTGTTTAGTTTTTATTTGATCTAATTCAAATCTCAGGTTTCGGTGGCTTAGGAGAACAATTTGATTGTTCATTAGCCACCGAACGACTTAGCTTTTGGAAGCTTAAACAAAGGAATCCAGGGCCATTTTAGCCACCGAAATCACAGAAGGGGGGAAAGAGCCAGCACGTCCTATCACATGTTTCAATTGTCGGGTTCGATGCTTTATGATTGCAATAAGTCACCGAAAAGACTGGAGAACGAACCATTCAGGACTGGAAGATGATCTCTTTGTGATATAAGTGAATCTTTCCAAATCATTATATCATTAAGCCATGTGCTTACATACCCTCCATTTATTACAATTATCCACCATCACTACTGCAAATCATCAACTGTTCCGCTGCATCCCTTGTAATCAGTGCCACGTTCTAAAGCTCACCCCAATTTTCTCATTTCTATCATAGCCGAGCCGACTTTCGCTAATTCTATGCGGTGCAAATCTCCCTCGAAAATCTGCTCCTTCGATCACAGGTGTGTGAAAACATTGTGGAAAATGAAGAAAGGAACATCAACCCTGAGGAAAGAGCTCAATGACATCAGTTACCTGGAATAACACCCAGAGGTATGTCAAATGTTCAAGGATGTAGGGTGTTACAATTTTTGCAAAAAATTACAAAGTTCTCATCAGCAGGTGGCAGAGGCCTTTGCCCTCAATTTCAATGGAAAGAAATCAATCATAGGCCGGGATGAATTCGATATAGATGAAACCCTCATAGCTGAAGTGACAGAGCTTCCCATGACTGGAGAGAAATGGTTTAAAACTATTGTTACTACGAATGTTGAATTCAGTACTTATTTGAAACCACAACATAGGGGTTTGATATGGAAGAAAGATATTCTTGTATCTTTCCTTGAAGAGAAATGACAACAGTTATTAAAATCCATAATGGTTTATGTAACTTGGGAAGGACGATACAACAAGGTGATGATTTACCATTTTAAACTTATAAATCATTTGACTGGTAGAAACCCACTCAATCTGCCCTATTTTCTCCACCAAAGTTTATACAAGATGGCTTATCAGGTCCAGGCCAAGCCTAATCAAATTGCAAGTAGATTATCCCATCATAGTCTAATCAAAATTTTGGTTTGTGAGTTGTTGCAAAGAAGAGGTAAAGAGTGGAATTACTTCTTATTCTGGAATGATTTCCAGAATGAGGTTCAGCAAGAGGGAAAAAAGAGTCTTCATTCCAAGAAGTCTTCCACTCCCAGAAGTGGAAAGAGGAGGAGGAGAGATATCTCTCCATCCCCAGTCAATCAACCCTCTCCTTCCTCTAAGCTTGGCAAAACTAAGAAGAAATTAAATTTCAATAGTGAAGAAGAAAAGGCCAAAGAATCCCCAGTGAACAAAAACATTTTTAATCTTCCTTACACAGACTCGAAGGATGAAGAGCACCAGATTGAAACAGGGCACGAGGATTCAGTTACCACATGGCATGAAAATTTTGTTTTTGTGGATATATACACAACAAGTTATGAGAACCTTCCATCACCTACACCTCAAGAAGAACAAGAACCACAAATTGCAGATGTCTCATCTAGAAAATGAGTGAAACAGTGTAAATAAAAAGAAATCAAGAAGCTTAAGAAGAAATTAGCTGAGCAAGAAGTGCTAGAAAGGGTAATAAAAACCAGGAATGAAACTCTGTCAAAGAACTTTGCAGAAAGCAAATCATCTTTGGAAATATTAGCCCATGAAATCATACAGGAGAAGAAAAAGAAGGACAAGATTGTAAAAAACTACAACAGCTTATGGAGAGTAGCTCAGGGTTTGAAGAAAAAGGTTAGGGCTTTGAGGAAACAAGCTATGTCTTCAAAACACTAGGCTCGTGCTTCTCTTGAGACCCTTACAGAGGTGGCAGTTCAGTGCAATGAACCAGAGGCAGCCAGTAACCCTACAAATTTTGAGCAAGATGCAAAAGCCTAAAAAGATCTGTCCTAAGGTGTTTTCGAGCTAAGATAAGGGTATTTTTGAAATTTTGATAATATCAGGTTTCGGTGGCTTAGGCGAACATATCAATTGTTCATTAGTCACTGAAATCAGAACTTTCGGTAGCTAATCGCCTCGAATTCTATCTACTCTAGCTACCGAAAGCACTGATAAGGCAGAAAGTTAATGTTTTTGCACAGGTCCAAGTTTTCCTTGTTCAAAAACCTCTGAAATGGTTCCAATCGATGGAAGATAATCAATGACATCCTTATCAAGAATTTGTTTTGGTTTTGGAGGTGCTCTACAAGATAGAAAGGTAAACAACAGTTAGTTATTTTCAAGGTTATAAGACTGTTTGACTGTCAGCAGGTTTCATGTTTGACTCCTCACATATCACATGATATCAAACAGCCTCGGAAGGCTCACTACAGCCACCAAAGAATCTAAAGAACATAAAGATCAGTTGAGAATTTGAACTGACCTAGTTTATAGAATCTTTATCTATTTTCTTAGGCCAGTTATTGACTTTTTATTTTGGGCAAAATTCAATCCAGTAATCTAGGATATTGGAACTCTTTGTAAAGGGCTATAAAGCCCAAAACATTTGATAAACAAAGGGTTCGATTTTAAGTTCTATAATCCACTGTTATTGTAAAAAGACACTTTCTTTAATATATTAAGCCTGCAAGCTTCTTTCATTTGTTATTGTCAGACTCTCCTTTATCTTTGTCTATGCATATGAGTTGAAATCATTCTTTTGTCTATGTTTAATGGTCCCATGGTAACTGTCATCTTACTTTTGACTGTTAAGCAAGAATCATAAGCATCCTTGGCTAGTTTGTTGACCCATCATATATATTGCCTATGTATGTTCTGGTTAACTGATTGGTTTTCTTATCCATTTGATTTATAAACTTATCTGATAATAGCTCCTGAAGGCCTTATATTGCATGAATATAGCTAGACTATCTTGAAGATACAATCCAGTGATTAAGATATTCATCTTGATCCAAACCCACACCCATTATTGAGAAAATAGTTACAAAAAGGTTAAGTTACCAGGCATCTCTGAGATACATCCTAGGAGAGTTTCCTGGAGTGATAACAAATTGGCGTCGTTGCCGGGGAGAGGAGACTAAAGCTTAGCTTCCTTGGGAGACGACAAGATCCAACTTTGATGATAGACAAAGTTTGGACACATTTTGGTTTGTAACCATCTATCTGGAGACTCCATTGGAACGAAGTGGCTCCGAGAAGGGCTCATACGAGGGAAAACCAAGAAAGACCACTGGCAGCACCAGTTCCAAATACTCAGAAGTGGAAAATCTTTGCAAAGACAAACTTCCAGATCTGCAAGAGCATCTAATCCAGGTATTTCAAGAAACACTTCCTCTTTTGTATCTAGAGAACCTCTTGTCGAATCCCCTTCTGCTGAAACTTCTAGTTCTCAGAAAATTGAGATTGTGTCAGAAATATTGAAGGGTGATGAGCCTTCAATTTCCTCTGATGTTATAGATTCTATTTATGATCATGTTACTATACCAAACATAAGAGAAGAAGTTGTATAATCCCTCCAAGAAAATGACTCTTCCTCTTCTTTGAATTCTTCACCAACTAAGCCTATAGAGAGTTTTTTCCATACTCATACTAGTCTGCCTGTTCTTGAAGATATTTTACAAGATCTTTCCTCTAAGGGTGAAGAAAACTTGGCCTTACTGCTCGGTCAGTTTTACAGAGCCTCTTACTTTCCACCTTATTCAGGAAACACTTTCTAGGGTAGTCATCCTACCAGTGCTTCTCCTTCATTCCTCAGTGAAGTAAGACCACCATTGTCCATAGTCTCACATATCCCATCTCAACCATCATCTACAGAAACTTCTTCCTCTACATCAACCCCCAAGATTTCCATGGCTTCCCCTTTGACAAAAATGGAACAGATCTTAGCCAATAGGTATGCCCCTTTTGTGTTGCCCAATCCCTTATCATCCATGCTGACAAAAGATTATCAGAAATATATGTCGAAGTTTACTGGATCTGGGGATTATACTGTTGAGGAACATATTGAAGCTTTCTATGCTTATGCTGAGAACATTAACATTTCAGAGGAAGATGTTTGGACCAGAATTTTTGTGCAGAGCTTGGATGGCCAAGCTAGGAAGTGGTTCAAAGAAATATCAACAAATTCAGTGGCAGGCATTGAGCAGTTAGACGAGGTGTTT
Organism: Picea mariana; assembly: GCA_032191745.1. Lineage (NCBI taxonomy): Eukaryota > Viridiplantae > Streptophyta > Pinopsida > Pinales > Pinaceae > Picea > Picea mariana. The sequence goes on from JASDQU010305276.1 coordinate 11,092, forward strand.
TTGAAACATTGGGGAGAAAGAAGAGATCTCTTGTATTATATTTCTGAATTCAAAAATCGAAGAAGTGAAAATGGGGAGTCTGTCTCAGACTTCACCAAAAGATTTAATAAGATGTTCAACAATATTCCTGCAGAGATCAAGTCAACTGATGTATCAACAAATATCACTTACTCTTCTGCCTTTTGATCCAAAAATTTTATTAATCCTTAGAAAAAGAAGGTCAACCACACTCGCTTTAATGCAAGAAGTTACTCTTGAGGTTGAATCTAATATTATGGCATCTCAGACACTCAAAGGAAAATTTGAGAGAAAGAATTCGTCTGTTGATCCTCCTTCTTCTTCAAAAAATGGAAAAGATGGCCAAGATGTTGGATAGCTTGACCTTGGAAATGTCAAAATTGAAAATTCAGAGTCAGCAGCCAGTAAGAAGTAAAGAGCCTAATGCTTATGCTCCCAGGAATCCCAATGCATTCCCTTATAGAAGGAACAACTAGCAGGTCCAGATCCTTCAGAGAGACAAGAATGCAGCTATTGACCAAAGGATCAAGGCCCCATTCCAAAATATAATGCTAGAAGAAGAACAGGAACCATCTCATGATGAAATTGAAGAAGAAGATGACATCAGTTGCTTTGGGGATGAAAATGATTCCTCCTTTTTGACACAAATAGATTATGAGGAGGCCCAGATGGACGAGAAGATTCATGAGGCAAGCATTGAAGAATATTTTTATCAAATAGATGATCAACCAGGTTACAATTTAAGATCTAAAACTGCTGCTCCAAAGCCATTGCTTGCTGCTCCTGAGAAAAAGAAAGATGTTTCTGCCAAGCAGCTTGCTGCTCCTGTAAAGCAGACGTCCACTCCTGCAAAACACCAGCAGAAGCAATTGTAGCCCCAAGACAAAGAACAAGTCTCCCTCAGAGCTCCTCCTAATGAGGTAAAACCTTCTGATAGATTGTCATACTCATTTAATTTTGAATCAGAAATTCAGAAGGTGAAAATACCTATGCCATTGAATGAACTTATGAAGAATGACATATTCAAGTCTGCTTTCCTTAAGTCCCTTCAACCAAAGACTCCTCAAGTTGTTGATTACGTAAACCTTCAAGATGACAAGCCCACAGTGACTATAGGACCTATGGTAGAAGACCGAGATGACTCTTGTGCACCCTTCTACATTTCCCTAAATATCCATGACAAGATCCTTCACAACTGCTTGCTTGACTCGGGACGGTCACAGAATCTTATGCCTAAAGCAGTGATGGATGAACTTGGGCTTGATGTCACAAAACCTTACCATGATCTCTTCTCTTTCGACTCTAGGAAATTCAGATGCCTCGGCCTCATAAAAGACCTTTTCATAAACCTTGCCCAGCTGCCAATGAGAAACATGGTAATGGATGTTGTAGTGGTTGATATTCCACCCAAGTTCATCCTCCTCTTGTTGCATTCATGGAGAAAAAGGCTAGGGGGTACCTTGCAGATGGATCTTTTGTATGCCACAGTCCCGGTTTTTGGAGGAGAGCTAAAGAGACTCTACAGAGAAAATCATCTAGCCTACATCATTAGTGATGAGAAACATTCTGTAAACCATCCGATTTATGCTTTAGACACATTCTTTGGATCATGCATTCTGCAAATAGATAATTCTCAGCCAACTCCTTTGCAGCTCACAAAGCCTACTTATCAGCAAACTGATGGGGAGAGTACTCTCGTGTGGACCATGTTCTTTGATGGTGCCAGTACCAAAGACTCAGCAGGTGCAGGTGTAGTTTTGATTTCTCCTTCGAAAGAGGCTATGCATTTGTCTTTTAAGCTTGATTTCAAAACTACTAACAATATAGCAGAGTTTGAGGATTTTTTATTGTGATTAAATTCTGTCAAGGAGATGGGAATCAAAGGACTAAAAGTGTTTGGAGATGCGGATCTTATCATACAGCAAGTGAACAGTACTTTCCAAGCAAAACATGTCAGATTGAAAGCCTACAGGGATGAGGTATGGAAAATCAGGGACTCTTTTTCCATTTTTGACATTTCTTATGTACCCAGAGCTATGAATCATCTTGTTGATTTCCTTTCTATCTCAACCAGTATGTTTATTCCTCCCATGCCTCCCAGACTAAATTATGAAATCCAAGTCAAACATATACCATCCCTGCCCAACAATATCAAATATTGGAAAGTTTTTGAAGATGATGATGAGCTTAGTAGATTTCTCTAGGTGGTAGATGAATTTTCTGATATGCATATTGACCAGAAAAATCAAAATGTAGAGGAATCCAAGAAGCCTAAGATAAAAAGAAAAATGGGTCAACATGATATCATTCAGCTGCCCAACAATTATATACCTTGGGGTTTGGTGCCTCTTGAGAAGCTTTTCAATCAAAACGATGTCTCCTACAAACCTGATAAGAAGGAGAAAGATCCTATTGTCCATGAGCACAATATAGGAAGCCAAAATCATCCTAAATCCATAAATATGTTCGCTGAATTAACTGTCGATCAGAGGTCTGAATATTGCAGCATTATGAAGGAATTTTCTAATGTTTTTGCCTGGAAATATAGTGATCTGAAAACCTATGATCTTGAGGT
>JASDQU010305279.1:0-13760 GCA_032191745.1 Picea mariana
CCAGTTCAAACTATATTGCTAGAACTTGACGAGGAAGGAAAAATCATATTGAAGCCCGAAGCCATCACTGACACAAGAATTCGCTAGCTGATGAATAGATACATTTCAGAGTATCTCATTAAATGGAGAAAAGTATCGGCTGAAGATTCCACTTGGGAAGATGAGTCTTTTATACAAAAGCATCCAGTGTTACTCAAGCGTTGTGGACAATACTTGTCTCAAGGGGAGGGGCATGTTAAGCCCTAAATAGTGGCTCATTACCCCTTAATTGGGGCATATTATATTAGTAATGTTATTTTATTTATGTCGGCTTTAGGCCATTAGTTGTAATTATACCTCCTTGTCTCCTATATATACCAAGGAGACATTTTCATTTGGAATCATCTTGTAATTGTACATTTATGTGGGCATAAGGAGGTTACCCCCTCGAAGAGGCTTATTATCTGAATTTATCTCTTTTTCAAGGCGTTGAGTACTGATTCTGAGGCTTTTCTATGCTATATTGATATTTGGTTCTTAACAGTCTACACGCAGTTGGTGGTGTTACACCAGTTTAAAAGATAAGTATTAATTATGTACTTAATTTATATGTGATGCATGTCTGTGTCTTGAAATGTTATCATGTATTCGATTGCAAATTTGAATTCTTTTTAATTTTGTTTAAGTTTGTATGACAATAGTAAATCCATGTTAATTATATTAATTTTATTTAATGCATATTCTTTATAAATATATGTGTATATGTTCCACATAGTAGCGTTTCCCGACAATGGGGATGATAGTCGGGGATGTTACAAATTGGTATCAGAGCCATAGTTTCAACACTGAGCCTGGATGGGCCGGATAAGTGGTCTTTGAACCCAAGGTTTCGAGTGGAAATGGTGTTCGAAGGAACTAATTTCGAACCTTAGAGTGTTTATGAGTGCCAAGGGGTTACTTGGTCGTGTTACGAAGCTCAGGAGGAGTAGCAGTAGAATAAAACCACAGCCGGTGTGATATTTGACCACAGAGAGGGAGATCTCAACACTTAGGGTGTTGGAGCCATAGGATCGGTTGGGGAAAAGGAGAGTCATTTATGATCGTCAGATCTGAAGAAGGTGCAGGAAGATTGTCCTGGAAGCCTTTCGGAGTTCAGCAGTTGGGAGAAGTGGAATGCACTGAGGCACAAACTTCTGAAGGAGATCTACACTGTAGATCATAGGAAAGGAGTCTAGATCGTTAGATCTATGTTCAGGAAGGAAAAGGAAAATCACTTTGGAGGATTTCAAGTGTGGAGGGTGACAAACTCCTGAAGCCCGAAGAGCTGAAGTAGTGAGTCATGATGATGTCACCTGGAGGTGACATGGACACATAGGATGTGTGCCACGTGTAAGTGGGTTTTGAACCCCTGGAATATTGAGATGACATTTGGAACATGACGAGTGTCACCCATTTGAATGGACCATGTATCAGTCGCTAGTATTCTTCCATGTAGCATCCTGTGTGAGTAGGGATAGTGGGGCCTGAGGTTATGTAACGTAGTTAAAGGTCGGAGGACCTACAGTGGTGTTGATCACGATACATCAAGATCAATGACCAGAAGGAATTGTGGGGACCCAATTTGCACAGAAGCTAATTCTCCAAGGTGGTCCCGCAATCCAAACCGCGGTTTCACTGAGGGGTTACATGTCAGCATCACGAGAATTGCAAGATGAAAGGCGAGTTACTCCAAACCACCATTGCATGCCCTCACAATTGGGAAAATGTTAAGTGATGTAATGTATTAAATTCACCTGAGGTGACGCGGAAGAGTTTGGAGATTAATGGTTTGGGGTGTGTGGATGTGAAATCTTCAGAATTTATTGGAACTTCGAACACCTGAGGTTCCATAGTGAGTGTCAGTCGTTGGATGCTGGGTAGACATGGACCGTTGATCCACCTTACTACGCGAGTTCGGTAACTCATAACTCTGAGTAATTTTCGTATTGCGCTTTGAAAATTTCCGAAGGCCGAAGGCCTGAGTATGCACTTATTGATATAGCGCTTGGTAACGACCCATGGTCATGTGGGTTGGGAACTGAGAGAAAGGGGCTAGTTCCTGAAAAATTAGCAGATCATAGCTCTGAAAGAATAAATATGTGGGGATTCTTAATTGAACGAGAAACACATAGAATGAAAACTGAACGTTTTCTTGAATCAGATTTTTTTATGAATGCTGTGGGATTTGTTAAAGAATAATGGTCTGACAAATTTTGTTTGTTTGGACATTGTTTTTTGCAGAAGTCTAATGAGTTCCAGAGCCGAGTAGAATTTCCACTGAGTGCAAAGAAATGGAAGAGGCACAGACTGCTTCCAGTTTCGAGGATGAAGCAAAAGGAATGGATGTTCATTTGGGAGTTGAAGGGTCGAAATCCAATGGGCATGGAGAAGATATAGATAAGGAAGGGAATATGATAAAAATCATTGAATGATTGCAGAAAGATGCCCAGACTCACCGAACAGATAACAAAAATCTCATGAAAGCTAAGGAACAATAGGGAGAATTTAACTTAAAGTTAATGAAGAGCCTAGAAAGGATCGAAAATAAATTGGATAAGGAGAGTGACTCAAGCAAAACATGGAGTCGTAGGATCCCTGATAAGAAAAGAAGATCAATAAGTGTTAGCAGTGATCGTCGTCACTCCCCGAAACACTCCAATAAGGAGGCATGCAGAAGTTCAAGTCCATCTCCTACCAGAAAGCACAGGAGATTTGGATTGGATGAGCTAAAGGGTGAAATGAAAAAGATTAAGCCTCCTACGTTTGATGGAGAACATAAGAAGGAGGAAGATGTCAAAACACGGTTGCTTGGCATGAGGAATACATAAGGAAGAATTACAATGTATCAATTGAAAGGAAAAGCATCCATGTGGTGGGATCAACTTGTGCAGGTACAACACATTATAGAGAAAGATATCACTTGGAAAGAACTCAAGAGGCATTTTGAGAAGAAATACTTGACTAAAAGATACTACGACAGAAAGATGAAAGAGTTATTTGAACTCAAGCTGGGCAGCATGACCATTGATGAATACGAACAAAGTTTTTTGGAGTTGCTGAAGTATGTCTCGTTCATCAAGGATGAGACTATCAAGATTCAAAGGTATATGAGTGGACTTCCACCTTCCATTGGAGACAAGATTTAGTATGATGATCCTAATACTATGGAAGAAATGATAAGGAGGGAGAAATGCTTATATGAGAAACAAAGAGAGAAGCCTACTTTTCAGAATGCTTGGGAAGACAAGAAGAAATTAAATATGTATCAGAGGAAGAAGGGAACTAAGCCACCCTTTTTCAGAAACAATCCTCAGGGACAACCATCTTTTAGAGAGCCCAGGAAGGTTGAAGTGGGTGGGAAAATGTCAAGACCACCACCTATGGAATGTTGGGGTTGTAAAAGGAACCATAGGCACATAAATTGCCTCCACAGAAATGATAAAGTGAGATATGTCCACAATGTTCAGCAGGCTAAAACAGTGGAGGAATTGGGTAGTAGAATGCCAAGGATCTAAGCAACCCTAGACAACAAGCAAGCCGAATATCAGTCACACATGATTGAAGTGGAAGGTATGATCAACAACAATGCCTTTACTATTTTAATTGATTTAGGGGATAGCCATAATTATATAGATCCTAGAGTGGTGGAAAGTTTTCAATTGTTGAGAACCAAACATGAAAAGTATTGGTTAGTGCAGCTGGCTACAGGAGCCAGTAGAAAAGTCATTGAGTTAGTTAAGTCCTATCTAGTGGACATGAATGGACTAAGCACAAAGGATGAATTGAACATTCTGCCTTTAGGATCTTATGACTATGTAATTGGGATGGACTGGTTGGAATAGCACCATGCCATCTTGGACTATCATAACAAGGCATTCACTTGCCTGGATGAGGAAGGAAACCGGATAACAGTCCAAGGAATTCCTAGAGTTGTTGCTGTCAGAGAAACCTCAACAATGCAGTTGAAGAAGTGCTACAGGAAAGGCTTTCAATTATTTGCATCCCATGTGGAGGAAGCATCTAAGGATGAGGTCTCAAAGATTGGAGATCATGCAGTACTAAAAAGTTTGAAGATGTATTTCAGGAGGTACCCAGACTACCCCCTAAGAGAGATATTGAATTCTCTGTAAACTTGATACCTGGAGAAACTTCAGTGTCGAAAGCTCCTTATAGAATGAGTATGCCGAAGTTGAAAGAACTAGAATTTCATCTTGAGGATCTCCTGAGGAAGGGGTATATACTCCCAAGTGTGTCACCTTGGGGAGCCTCGGTCCTATTCTTGAAGAAGAAGGATGGGATGCTGAGATTGTGTATCGATTTCAGACAGTTGAACAAAGTAACTATTAAGAACAAATATCCTCTGTCAAGGATTGATGACCTCTTCGATCAGTTGAAGGATGTGAAGATATTTTCGAAGATAGATATCAGGTCGGGATATCACCAAGTAAAGATAAAGGATGAATACATCAACAAGACTGCCTTTAGAACAAGGTATGGTCATTACGAATTCACAGTGGTGTCATTTGGGCTGTCAAATGCACCCGTTGTTTTTATGTGCCTAATGAATGGTGTATTCAGAGACTATCTAGACAAGTTTTTCATAGTATTCATGGATGACATTCTGGTGTATTCCAAGTCGGAAGAAGAGGATGAACAAAATATGAGGATGGTGTTGCAGGTACTAAGAGAGCACCACCTGTATGCCAAGTTGAGCAAGTGCTCATTTTATTAGGAAAAGATCCATTACTTGGGGCATATTATTTCGAAGGATGGGATAGCTGGTTATTACAGAAGGTTTATCACAGGGTTCTCGAGGATAACTCACCCTATCACTTCCTTGCAAAGGAAGGAGAAGAAATTTCAGTGGACAAAGGAATGTGAGAAAATATTCCAGCAATTGAAGCAACTGTTAACCAGTGCTCCAATCCTGAGGATTGCAGACCCAAATGAATATTTTGTGGTATGCACAGATGCATGCAAAGAAGGACTGGGAGGATTCCTCAGTCAGAATGGATTCGTAATCTGTTATGAATCTAGAAAGTTGAAAGAGAACAAAAGAAAATACGCAACTCATGTCTTGGAGTTGGAAGCCATAGTACATGCTCTAAGGAAATGGAGACATTACCTCATGGGGAGGAGGTTTGAACTAAGAACAAACCATAACGATCTGAAGTATTTGTTTGATCATCCAACCTTGAATGCTAGACAGAGTAGGTGGCTGGAGTTTCTCTGTGAGTACGATTTTGATATCAATCATATCAAAGGGAAGGAGAATAAAGTGTATGATGCACTCTATAGGAGAGTACACAAATTACATGCTACAACCATTAGCATGTACCGAACTGATATTAAAAGCAAAATTTTGGAGGCTGCAAATACATATTTGCAGTACAAGGATTTGGTAGCAAAGCTACAACAAGGTAAGATGCCACAGAAAGTGGAGAATTATAAATTAGGGGCTGATGGAATAATTCTGTACAAGAATAGAATTTATGTACCTAATGTCCAGGATTTGAAACTTATGATTTTGAATGAAATGCATAATGTGCCTTATGCTGGGCACCCCGGATATCAGAAAATTGTGGTAGCATCCAAGTGCCATTACTTTTGGCCAAGTATGAAGAAAGAGATTTTTGAATACATCGCTAGATGTATGGAGTGTCAGAAGGTTAAAGCTGAGCATAGGCACCCAATAGGGTTGCTGCAACCTTTACCCATTCTTGAGTGGAAGTGGGAAGTGGTGATAATGGATTTCATCACAGGATTGCCCAGAACAGGAAATAAACATGATTCAATCATGGTGGTGGTGGACAAGCTTACGGAAGATGCCCATTTTGTTCCACTAAAGACTACTCACAAGGAAACGGATGTTCCTGACATCTTTATGAAGGAAGCAGCATGATTGTAAGAAATTCCCAAGACAATTGTGTCTGACAGAGACCCAAAATTTACCTCAAATTTATGGAAAGGGTTATTCAATGGGTTCAGAACAAATATGAACTTCAACACAACCTATCATCCTGAGTCAGATGGGCAGACAGAGTGGGTGAATCGAGTAATAGAAGACATACTGAGGATGTATGTGATGGACAAACCATCGAAATGGGAAGACTACCTACACTTGGTAGAATTATCCTACAATAATGGATATCAAGCGTCGTTGAAGATGATCCCATTTGAAGAAATTTATGGAATAAAGTGAAATAATCCAGTAAGCTGGGATAATCTAGCTGACATGGCAGTAGTTGGGCCAGAGTTTCTCAAGGAAATGGAAGAACAAATGCTAAAAATTAAGCAAAATTTGAAAGCTACCCAAGACAGGGAGAAAAGTTATGTTGATAAAAATAGAACCCACAGAGAGTTTAAAGTGGGAGAGCATGTTTTCCTAAAAATGAAAGCCAATAGAAGTTCCCTGAAGCTAGGAAACTACGCCAAGTTGGCAGCCATATTTTATGGGCCATTTGAAATCCTAGGAAGGATTGGGCCAGTTGCATATATGCTTGCATTACCTGCATCCATGATTGTACATAATGTGTTTCATGTTTCATTGCTTAAGAAATATATACCTGATGCTAATCATGTAATTGATTGGAATCTGATTCAGGTGGAGCAAGAAGGTGTCCTACAAGTGCATCCTATGTACATATTGGACTGGAAAAGAAAGCAACCCCAGAATTGAGCCATAGGGCTTGTAAAGATCCAGTGGACCTGGTACGATCTTGAGGACGCGACATGGGAACATGAGGATGCTATGCAGTCAGAATACCAACATCTTTTTGAAAATTTTGAAAATTTTGTTGATGTTCTGTAAATGTTGCATTGAGGACAGTGAAAAAATAAGGGGAGGGGATTGTAATATTCCCTGGTAGTTCCCCAATGATATTATGAATTGTAATCATGTTTATGAATTGTAATCATTTTTTGTAGGCTGGTGAGCCGAGTATTGATAAGCTGGTGGGCTTATGTGTTTATTAGCCCAGAGAGCCTAAGTGTTAAGGCCAGGAGCCTGATTTTTGTATATGTAATTACAAAGATCATTAATAAAATATAAACATCACTGCGTGCCGACCGACCATGAAGAAAGAGTGATGGGGGACTAAGCTTCCACGGAATGGGTAAGGGAGAGGGGGCTGAAAGGTTGGAAGAGGGGATAATCTTGAGGGCTTAAGTCCTTGAATAATAATTTATTATTATTCCAAAGTGGTGTGAAAGGTATATTTTTTATCCTAAGTTCCTGGAAAAAGGGAACACATACTTGATGGAGTGCATGCAGCTTCATGGGCGACATGTGTCGGCCCAGGCACATGCAGTTTAATCCAATAATTAAGTCGTGATGGGGGTTTTTCCTCCATTCTTGTGTCCATTGTCTGAATTATGTTACCTTTGCATCTAATCATGGCATACCTCACACATCTTGAAACCCGAAACCATGAGACCTCTGTGATCGACTGGTGTATTCTTGTGAATTATGTCCAGTCTCTACATTTGGTCTCCATCATCGACCTCTACATAATTTCCTTGCCACGCATCTGAAAACAAACCCGTGGATGGAGCCGTGTCTCCTGTGTGTCATGTGAACCCAGTTTATCCATTTTGCAAATTTGATTTTGTGCTTAACTGTCTGGGTTGTTGTCTTCTGTGAAACCCGAGCATACCACAATTGTCTAGGCCACGTGTGTTTTAAATATGGGATGTTGTGGCCATGCAGTCCCTTGGATGAGTATGATTTCCTACCTTCATTCAGTCCTTGTTGAGCCATATTATGGTCCTCCTTATGCTAGAACGAAACTGAAGAAGTAGGTTGTTAGGCCTGTGTGCAACACTCTCTCTAGGTGAGGGAGGTGGTTGTGGTTGAAGAGGCAGGTTGTCAGGCCTGTGAGCGACTCTCTCCAGGTGAGAGAGTGCATGAAGGAAGTGAGAACTCTTGGAGGGGGTCCTGTAGCTGCCACATAGCTCAAATGACCTTATTTATACAATTCAAATGACCTTTAATTACAAATTAGGTCAAAAAAGGCCGACATGGTCAGTTACATCGAAAATCTAGTTTTTTACATAAAATTGAAAAATTAAAACTTAAAATGTGAAAAGGGGATGATGTCATGCCCTTCTAGGGTGACATTGGGCCTCCTAAGTGAGATGTTGGCCTCTAGGAGAAAAATGTTAGGCCTTCCAAGGCCTCTAAATCATGCCACACGTTCCACTTGGCACACAACTACCTCCATCATGTCCATCTTACATTGGGTGATGTCAAGGGTCACAAGGGTGATGTCACGGGCCTCCTAAGGCCAACGTTTAGGGGGGAAAGGCAAGACCCCCCTAGGTCTAGGCCTTCCAGGGTGTCTCTAGTGGAACATCCTCCTCTCTCTCTGGTGTAAACCTCTGGCATATGTATGCCCCTTGATGGGGTTACAACATCCATCTTGTGGGATTTTAGCCCTATGGAGGTCCGAGATAATCATCTCCCCATATGTACCTGTCCGTAGGGCGTGGTCCTGCAACAACAAAAAGTATGCCCTCCATGGGCTCATAAGTCATAGGGATCATAGCAATGTCAATCGCATCTAATAATCAAGTTACCCAAACATGTGCATAAAACCCCCCTTTTCCCAAACAAGTGCTCAAAGATGTTATGTTATTCTACAAGTCGGGTTTGGAGAGGGTTCCAGGACGTCCTATTGGGCCAATACTCCTTAGGTGTGAGGTGTTTCCAGGTGAAAACCAATATAGGTCATGTAAGTGCATGAGATGGTGTGGGGATGTTTGGCCAAGGGGTGCAGTGATGACAGGGAAATGTAGGTCTTACCTGTGGGTGCCTCTAAAGAGGGTGAGTTGCACTTTGTCATGGATGCAAATTTTTCCTAGCCCATTCAATGCCTTTTTACTTTTTATCTTATTTCATTTTATTTCAAGAGAATAGCTGGGGGACATTGCCCCGGTGTGGTGACCAGTGGTGACAGTGTTACCCATAATAATTTCACAGAGATGAGAAGTTTGGCTCATGATGAGACCCCCTTTCTCTTGGCTATGCCACCAAGAGCCACTACCCTAGCATGATGACGAGATGAATAGTAGTGTCATACTGCTACATGCCCATGGACCTAATAGGCTGGCTCATGATGATACCTCTATCCACCAACTAGGTCTTGAGTTTTATATTTTTTATGGGTCCCCTCTTTTCTTGCTGAGAAGCCTTTTATTTCTTTCTTGGGGATCCCTGGGCGAAGCATCTCAAGGTTTTGATCTTTGGATTTTAACTTTTTCTAGCTACTTTTACCCTCTGGGCCTTTAGCCCCTTCTTCCCACAAGGAAAGGTACAACCCTTACTATCTTGGAAAACCCAATGCCTCAACCAATCTAGGGAATAGATGAGAGGGAAGATGGTGAAAATTGTTAAGTATGGAAGGAATGGATGATGACCTATCATAACCCACCTAGTGGAAAATCACTCCTAAGGGAAATACAAGTAAGCAATCACATGTATGATAAAATGAAATGCAAGTAAGAAATAACATGTACAAATGGAAATACAACTACTCTAGCATGAAATGCAGATGGTATATACAATGAATGAAAAATTCCTACCTACTTACCTGCACTTACCCATCATGTTGATGGTGAGTAGTAATGCTTGATATGTATAATGTTCACAGTTAACTTCAAAGCCTCTCCTTCCAGGGTTCCCAAATTGAACGATTTTGTTCCTACGTGACTCATGATCCTATAGGGACCTGTCCATAGTCCATCCAACTTCTTGTTCATACCAGGTTTCTCCCTTCTTTTGTCCCATAACAATACTAAATCTCCTTCAGTGAAATCCCTCTTCTTTTCCTTGTGATCGAATGTGTTCTTGACCTTTTCCTGATTTATTGCCATTTTGATTAGGGAAACCCTTCTAGGTTCATCAAAATCTACCAACTGGTTAATTCTCCCTTGGATTGCTTCTCCCTCAGTGATGTATTGTTGAGAAAAACAAAGGATAGAGATTTGGAGATTCACAGGAAGTTTGGCTTCTAACCTATTCACTAGTTCAAACAGGGTTTTCCCTGTCAAGGTCTTTATTGTTATTCGATCTGCCCATAAGGCATACTTAATTTTGTTGTCCCAAGACCTCTTGTTCTCTCCCACAACCTTATTTATGATGTTCATAAGGTTATTATTGCTTGATTCTTCCAACCCGTTCCCTTGTGGGTAATAGTTGGAGGAATGAGATAGAACAATGCCATATTTGAAACAAAATTCTACTAATGCAAGAGAGATGAAGGATTTGGCATTGTCAGTGGTAATCTTGGATGGGACCCCAAATATTTTTATGATTCTTTCCTCCAAAATTTTCATGATTACTTCCTCAGTGGACTTCTTTGTGGGAACAGATTTCGCCCACCTGGTAAAATAATCTGTGGCTGTCAAAATCCATCGGTAATCGTTACTCAAATTTTCTTTAAACTCCCCAATAAAGTCTAATCCCCACTATTGAAAAGGAGCTTCTACTACCATAGGTTTCAAAGGTTGTGCTAGGAGCTTTGGTTTACTAGTAAAGTATCGGCAAGGTTGTCATGATTAGACATATCAGTGAGTATCAGTGAACAATGTTGGCCAATAATATCCAGCTCTTAAGATCTTGTGTGCAGTAGTACGATTAGTGAAATGTCCACCACAATGTCCGGAGTGTAATTCCTTAACAATTCATTAGCTTCTTCTTGGTTCACACATCTAAGGAGAACTCCATCTGGGTCCTTCCAACCAAGGCCATTCTCATTCAAACAATATTTCATAGCTTTAAGTCTCAAGGCCCTTCTTTTATAGTCTACTAGATGGTCTGGGCACGATAAATTATTAAGGTAGTGTATTATGTCGGAGTACCATTCATTGTGTTCTAACTCACTTACTACCACGTTTATTTATTCGCTTTCTCCTATTTGTATGGCCTCTTGGTTGCTTTCAGTTAGCATTTGAAATACACCTTGTCCCTTTACAATATTGGTGGGTTTTATTTCTAAATCATACTCTTGGATCTTGGAAACCCACTTACCCCTAGTACTCATACAATCATGTTGTGATAAGACATATTTTACTGCTGGGTAAGGGACATAAGCCTTAATATTATTATAACCCATGTATTTTCTAAAGTTCTTGAGGTATTTTACTAACACCTAAGCTTGCTTCTCAGTAATTGAATAGTTCAACTCTGAATCCCTAAGGAATTTACTCAAGAAAGAGATGGGGTGTTCATGGTCTTCGATGTATTTCTGCAATAAGACACCTGCAATGGTGTCTTGGGAGGCAAAAGAGAATATTATGAAATCTTATGAATAGTCAGGACTGACCAGAACTGGGGCTTGGGAGATGGCATCTTTTATGTCTTCAAAGAATTTAATGGCCTTATCATCCCACCTAAACACCGTATCCTTTTTTAGTAATGCACTCATGGGTTTTATTCTTTCAGCAAATTTTGGGACAAATCTTCGAATGAAATATATTTTTCCGAAAAAGGATTGTAGGGATTTTTTTTTAGCTGGGGGACGTACATCCTTGATAGATTGGATCCTTTCTGGGTCTATAGAAATTCCCCCTTCTGAGGCTATGTGTCCCAATCGTTTCCCCTTATCTATCCCGAAAACAGACTTCTTAGGGTTCAAGGAGATACAATATTTTCTACATCTTGCAAAAACAATTCTGAGGTGTGAGATGTGGTCTCTCCTTTCCTTTGATACGACTGTGAGATCATCTTGGTAAATTTCTATGATTTTCTGAATGAGATCCCTAAAGGCAAAGTCCATCGCTCTTTGAAAGGTTGCACCCGCGTTCATAAGGCCAGAAGGCATTCTTAAGTACATGAATTTTCCCCATGGTGTGGTAAATGTCATTTTAAGTTGGTGTTTGAGTAACACTTGGTTGTATCCAGAAAATACATCCAACATGGACATAATGTGTTCCCTTGTAACCCTTTGTAACAAATGTTCCATGTTTGGGAGGGGGTAGTTGTCTTTTAGATATAGTTGGTTAAGGTTTCAGAAATCTACACACAGGTGAATATCACCACTTTTCTTTTGGATGTCTACCAAATTTGACATCCATGATGAATACATAATGGGAGATATGATACCATCATCGACCATCTTTTGGAGTTCCTTTTGTATCTGGTTTTCCATTTGATTCGGAAGCCCAGGGTGGTTAGTGTGATAGCATATAGTGAGTGGGACACCATCGAGGTAGGAATTATGCTACTCACTTATGGCATTTGTATTGATGTGATTCGATGAGAAATTTGGTTCATGGAGTAGGTGGTGCGTAGTACAGTGAACTTCGGGTTAATATGTCTTAACTTTTGTCGGAAAGGTTTGGCTCCTTCTGTCAAAGGTATATCATGTTGGATGACATCACCCCTATAAGACTTCAGCTCATCATAAATCCAAGCAAAGGTATCCTTGAATTCTCTTATGAGGTCTAGTATCTCAATTCTCTCCTTTTCAGTAGTACCTCTCCCTATTTTGACCATTCTTGGATCGATCTCAGTGCCAATGTTGAATTCTAAGGATTGATTTGTTTGTTTCTTGGGTTTTTTTTCTTTGTAAACATCGTGTCTATCAAAGAGGCGTTCGAAAGGGACACATCCTTTGGGAAAAATGTTATTTTGTAGGTTTAGTACATCTAGGTCCATAGAATCAGCTAGGAAGTTTACTTGTGAACCGGTGAATTCTCTACTATTTTCCATGAATCTAAGGATCTGGTCATCGTCTTCAAAGACTTGCCAATGTTCCAAGTTATCAGGGATCGATGGTATAAAAAAGAATTCCATTTTGAATAGTTTTTGGAGAGGACCATCACGAGGTTATAAGGTGGATGCTAAGACAACCAAGGCATCTACTACATAGTTTTCTTCTTGGGGCACTGCTTTGACTTGTTGGGTATGTGTTATATTCTTTGCACAAGTAGTAGTGTTTAAGCGTATGCATTGGGTGCGCAGGGGGGTTAGAGGGGGGGCGCTAGGCCCCCCCTTGGGGGTCCGGGGGCAGCGCCCCCAGAAAAAAAATTTCTGCCTCAGGAAACGTGTCATGTATTTAGGTGGTTTTTTCAGCACATGGTTTTTGCCGATGGTTTTCTATTTCCAGTTAAGGAATTAGGGTTTTGGACTAATCCAGGTCACTGGGTTAGGGTTTTGGATGCCATTGGCTCCTATATGTATATTGTATTGTCAACAATGTAACACAATGTATGAATATAATATATGTTGGTTTTCCCGGTTTGGGTTTCCAGGGGAAAAATATTTGTGTAATGTTTGCATTTGCCATTGTATCTTTTCTATTCTTTTATGAATATTTGTTTACAGTAGACATTGTACAAGGTTAGAATTTACATTTGGTATCAGAGCTTTATTGGCTTCAGGGGGACGCCTTTGTGGTCAAGGGTTTGGCTCGAGACTGTGATAAGCCTTGTTACAGTGGGAGATTTGTGGTATTGTTTTTCAGGTGAAAAGAAATGGCAAGCAATTCAAAGATGGAGATAGAGAAGTTTAATGGTAAAAGATTTGAGCTGTGGAAGCTCAAGATGGAATATATTTTGGTGGACAGAGATCAGTGGATTGTGGTAGATCCAGGTACTGCACCTACAGGAACTTCTGCAGATGACTGGAAAAAGATGGATCAGAAGGCAAAGAGCATAATTCGATTGTGTCTCTCCGATTCAGTATTACTGAATGTGTCAAAGGAAGCTACAGCCAAGGATTTATGGGAAAAGTTGGGGAA
>JASDQU010305280.1:0-11675 GCA_032191745.1 Picea mariana
CCATGTCTTTCCTCATGAACTTTCAAATACCTATTCTCTACGAGATGGGTACTAAACTCTTGACCTCCCTTCGTCAAACTAACTCCGCGCATATCTCTGACCATATTCATGAGTGGAGGCGACGACAAAAGATGATCAAGGCAGTCATTCCTGACATACTATTGGCGGAATGGTTTACTAAATCACTGTTACCCCCGATTGCTCGCGATGTCGCTATGGGTGGTGCGCTCACAGAGGAACAAGCCATTGCTTGGGCTCAGTATTTAGATTTGGTTTGTTCCCAATCTGGTACTTTGTTTGATTTGCCTCTGAATGCTGCTCGAGCTAATACCGATCCATCTAATCCATCATCCTCATCTCATGCGGATGGTGTTATCGGTTCCGTCAAAACTCAATCTTTTTCCCAATCAACCACACTCTCCTCTACCTCCCCTCAAACTCAGATCTCTGAGGTGAATGCAGTTCAATCTGCCCCTTCACAATAATCTGGAGGTAAGAAGAAGACAAAGAATAAATCAAAAAATAACAATGAACAACCAAAAAATCAAACACCTACTACCGAAAAGAAAACACAACGGAAACTAAAATTCCCATGTATCATTTGTGGTGACGATCACTACACTCGATACTGTCCACTTCGCAATGAAGTGGCCAAAATTTTCCAAGGAAAGTCACTACCCATAGTGCTTCTTCAACCTTTTACATAGCAGCAATCCATGGTTTCTCAAACCCTCTCTCCTGGGGGCAGTTCTAGAAATCCTCATGATGAGGCCTCGTCGAGTGCACATGTTTATATTTTTAATGGGATCAATTTGACCACTCACTCTAAAACCTACGACACACCAGGTAACCCTGACAAAGGAAAAGATATTAACGAGACTGGTACTTTACCAGATGCATCATCATCCTCCGTTAGTATTCCATCTGTTAATCCTCCATTTGGACTCCTTCAGATTGAGAAACCTTCATTTGACTCTATCTTATGCCCTCCTAAGAGCACTATACATAAAGCTACCTTTAATCCTAGTTCATGTGCCACCCAGAACTACAACATTATTGAAGATTTGGTTCAAGCACCATGTCCTATGTCTGCGTTAGAAGTTCTAAAACACTGCCCCAGTCAATGTAGAATGCTCTTGGCGTTGTTGATCCTGAGTCATCCAACCATATCATGTTTAACCTAGACAATTATGCATCTCGACTCTCCCACCAACTTACTTTTCAAGTTGATGTTGTTGATCACAACCAACAAATACACCGAACTATTCTGGATAAGGGAGCCTCGACTTGTGTCATGTCTTTGGCGTGTTGGAAAGGTTTAAAATCACCATCACTCAACAAATCTCTAATGATGTTACGTGCCTTATATAGGAGAGGTTTTCATCCCCATGGGCTTTTATAGTCCCTACCCATCCAATTGGGTGGCAAAACTGTTACTGTTGATGTCGAGGTGGTCGATGCTCCCCTCGATTACAACTTGTTACTTGGAAGAAGTTGGTTTTATGCTATGACTGTCGTTGCCTTGTCAGTTTTTCGATGTGTGCAATTTCCTCATTAGGGAAAAATTGTCACTATTGATCAGTTGAATTTCTGCACGACCGATGCTCGCGCTCCTGCCACCAACAATATTCCTTTCTTGGGAGACCACAAGATCACGTATGAAAGCGTTGGTGTTGGCTTACTAAAAGATTCTAGCCTCATGGGTACCTTCCCTACACCACTTCCATCGACTACACATCATATTGCCACCGTCAATATGATTTCGACCACGGCTTATCAATCTTTGGAATCATCTAACCCTTGGATTGTACCTCGTCCATTGGAATTCGATGCACTAGGTGACACCGTGCCACTTAGTCCAGTCGAAATGTCATACGTTTCTATCCAATCTGCTTCTCCCTCGTCAGATGACCAACATCTATTGGCACCTGACAGTTCCTCGATGCAATCACGATTGAGTTCCTTGTCGTCGACAATCGACTGCATTTCCCCATTTTTTCCTTTTGATGAATCTATTCCAAAAATGTTTCGCATTGACAAGTTACCTTGGGATAATAACCGTCATCGATCCTCTTTTCTTCCCCCTTGTGAAGAAATTCGAGAAGATATACAGTCTATCTCCCCTCTTGATGTTGATTTTTCATCATCTCCCATGCTTTAAACTTCCGATGATTTGGATCCGGTAGTGGATACGGTGATTTCTTCAGTAGGATTATTGGAGCCTGATCTCCTTACTCCTATTGCGACCCTCGACATGTGTTCCTTCCCGAGTAATTATCTTCCATCCAGAAGATCTCCTGGGAGCCATGACCAAGTTTTGTCCCTTGACATGGTATCCTTCCAAAGCATTATCCTCTTGGAAGCCATGATCAAGAAGCAGTCACGAGCATAGTTTCTCTTCTCTGTGGCAAGCTTGTTAAAAAATGAAACAGAGGCCCTGAGCATAGTTCTTTTCTTGTGTCAAGCTCGTTAAAAAATGAAATAGTTACCTCTCTTGAACCTTCTTTTCATCCACACTTCTCCTTTTTCTCATCTAGCCGAGACATTGGTGACAAACTCAAAGTCGGTGAATGAATTGAAGCTTGGGGGGCATGTCTCCAGCCTTTGATGATCATTTTGAAGTTAAGCCACTGGCTGTCAAGCTGGGGGCATACCAAGCTTAGTATTTGTTCTTTCTTGTGCTCGTAAATACATGAGAATGCATCTGGGTAAACTTTTATCTCTTTTTCGGACCTGTATGGATACACGAAAAAGGAACCCCCTGGAGTCTCCTTTAAGCTCTTTTCAGACTCTCTAAACATGAAAAGATTGTCGATTGATCTTGCTTCTTTTCCCACTCGTTAAAAGGGTTGAAAGGGAGTCTTTCAAGTGATAATTTATCTCTTTTTCGGCCTCGCGAGACTAACATTACGAAAAAGGACAACATTGGAGTCATCTTTAAGTTCTTTTCAGACTCTCTAAACATGAAAAGATTGTCGAGCGACCTTGTTCTCTTAACGCTCATTAAAGTATTTGAAGAAAACGTCTGTTGAGTGATAGTTTATCTCTTTTTCGATCTCATCAGACTACTTTAAGAAAAAGGAACTGAGAGAGTTCTCTTTTAAGTGTTTTTCCAGAACCTATAATCATGAAAAACCTTCGAGTTTTCTGTCTTTGGACTCATTAAACAAACATCGACAAGCCCATATGGGACCGAATCCTTACTTATTCCAGTTCGTTAAACAAAGGAAGAGGAACTTACTGAAGGTGAGTTATATCGAGCATGTGTTACCCTCCTCGAGCTCGTTAAATCAAAAAGAGGTACTCATCTATCCGGATGGGGGGAAAATTGAAGGAAGCAAGCCAAGCAGTTTTTGAGAACATTACCAAGTAACTCTTAGAGTCGCCCTTGAACACGACACTTTTTCTTTGCACACATCTTAATCCACTGAACCTCTGCACTGAACCAATCCTCTGATTTTTTCTTACTCCTTTGGGTCACTCAACGAAAGTCACAGTATCCACTGCATCATCGTGTTTTGGTCCATGTCATGTTTCTGTTGTTGTGCCTCAATGTTCAAGGGAAGTACCTGCCTTGAGAGTCAGCGATCACAAATATCTTGTCTCAATACACGTGTCAGTCCATGCTCATTTGATCTACCAAATTACATCTCTGTGTCTGTTTTGTGTTGTTGATGGGGGATACATCAAGGCCCTCCTTCGTTGAGTCTATTCCTGTCGACTTCAACACATTATCCAGGACCTAGACTTAGAAACCAATTAGTACTTTGGGACCTGCATGCCTCAATGGTAGGCCTCCTCACATTCGACAATGGGTTTACATCATTGACCTCTGATTAGATGATTCCATGGATGTTCAACTTCAGCTCATCCATTCACATTCATTGGAATGTACTAGAGTACCTTGGGAATCATTGATATCAATGGTGATCTCCCTCGTGCTTGTTAACGGTTTACATCATTGATCGGTAATCAAGTGGTTTCTGCCATGTTCGACATCAGGACATCTATTCACATGGTTAGATTTGTACTAAATCGAGATAAGTAAGAAGACCCTGGGTTGAGTGATCACTTTGATATGTACTTTGCCCAAGTTGCGATGGAATTTCTCTTGAACAATGACACATATACTATTACATAGATCCACTTTGTGTTGGTCATGGCTATGTCTTGTCATCTCGTATATCCACTGTGTATTCTTCGTGGCTACGATCAGTTCAGGTCATAGGAGTATAGATCCACACTGTATCCTCGATGGCTATACCTTTTATCAATACAATTATGGATCTGCAGTGTATTTTATGGCAACCATATCTTGCAAGTCGTTATCACCCAAGCATAGGTATGCCTGCCTTGGGTTTGAAACATGTCATAATATTTGTTGGATGTTTGTGTGCAACTTCTGTCAGGTTCTCTGCGTCTATACCTTTGCTTGAAAGTCTGTAAATTATTTCAGTTATCAGTTCTCGTCTTCTAACTTCATACTTTGGGGGGAAATCTATTACACATCAAAATTACTCACTTCGATAGTGTCACAAGTGTCGTCATTACAAGTGTCGCAGGTGTCGCATTTTGGTCGCAAGTGTCGCAAATGTCAGAAAAAACATACTGCCATAATTCCTATGTCATGCTTATAACAACATCAGAAGGACACTTGAAACACCTCAAACATGTGATTTGGAAGAAGAGGAATGGGTTAACAGGGTTATGAACCTCTTTCCATTTGAAAGAACCACTAAAATTGAGTTTTTAGAGGAGAACACTCCCCTATACCTCTCTCAGGAGTGTTGGCACCCCCCTATAGACTATATGGGAGCATTATAACACTCTGTCTACTATTTTGGAGGAGCGTTGCTACTGTTAGGAGTGTTGGCGCCCCCCTATACATTACTAGGGAGCGTTATAACGCTCTGACTGCTCTTTTGGAGGAGCGCTACCTATTCTGGGCAACAATTGGTTTGTTGAGAAGAATGAGGGAAAGATCCCTTCAATATTTGAAGGTAGTTGGATTTGAATCCTTAGTCCAACCATGATCTTAGGGAAGATCCCTAACTAAAGGAGGAAAATCCTCAACTTACCCTAAAGATATCTCAAGTGGTTGGGCCTCTCCAAGCCTATATAAGCAAGCTTTCTTATGGTGAAAGGGGGGAATGATTGGAGGCATAAAACCTATGATCTCATGGGAAACACACAGTGAAGTGGAGGAGAATAATCAGTGAAGTTATTGTCATTCTGATCGTGGGTATTTTGAGCAAGGGTTAGACAAGGAGGACTTGATGAAGCTGCTGCACTCGCATCTATGGTTGTAAGTTTCCTTCGTTGTTGTTCTCATCAATATAACATGCTTGGCCTGTTTCTTTCTAGTTTGTGTTTAATATCACATGAACTTGTCTCTAATAGATAGGTCTATTTCAATCTAATCTCAATAGAGTAGTAAGTGATTGTATCTTTGTTTGTCTACAGGGCTTATCAAGGAGCGCAAGATTGGAGCTCAATTCGGACCGTGCAGGGACAAACACCGGTAAAAGGTACTTCTTTCCTCCTTCCTCCTCACACATTAGTTTATCTAGATCTAAAAGGAAGTCAGTGACCATGATAAGCATCTTTTGTCTTAAGAGTTAAGATTCTAGCTCTCAAGACGAGATCCACCTGTCCGCAGGGAGATTTTCCTTCAACAGTTATTGTAGTAAGTAGACATCCTAGAAATATATGGACTCCTGTTGAGAAAACACTGGTATGCACTTTTGAATGAATATTTTTCCATTGATTGGTCTCATTTGTGGCTTCCCTATAATGGAAAATAGAATCATATAAGAGTCAAAAGGGAGAGATATATGAAGTATGCAGTCACAAATCTAAATTATTCAAATGAGTCAATAATGTTCAATCACTTGATTTTGGGGAATTACATCTTGGATACATTCTTTGGAGATTTCACTCCTAAAATATCTCCACATGTAGAATCACATATGATATATGAAATCCTTCATTGCACTCAAATTGTCAATCCTGAATATAACATAGTAGATAGGGGAGATACTAACCCTAATGTGCAGATTAACCTAGTTGTAAAGACCAATTATGATGTACATACTAACTCGAATGTGGAGAATCATCTAGGTGCACAAAGTAATACCAAAGTAAGCATTGATATCTGGACTCTTTTCTTTGATGGATCCAAGTCTAACGAAGGTGCAGGTGTTGGTTGCATTCTTAAAGACCCTAAAGGTGAGAGGATTTTAATAGCTTGTAGACTTGAACTCTAGTTCACCAATAATACCGTTGAATATGAAGCTCTAATCCAAGGGTTAAGGAAGGTCGTAGATCTAAAAGTCAAATCGATAAAAGTGTTTGGTTACTTTGAAATTGTTATAAGACAAGTACAAAATACTATACATTGTCTTTCTAGTCATTTGAAACAATACCAACAAGAGGTATGGGATCTGATCAATAAATTTTATTCCTTTAACATTAGTCATATTTAATCATAAAGGGGCTTCCACAGTGCAACATATTAGATATCATTTTTTTGGTTATCTGCGTAGAGTAAGTCATTAATGGGTCATTGATTAATGACTTACTCTACGCAATTAACCATGAAAATGATATTTAATTAGACATATTCCTCATTCTTTAAATTCGTACATCGAACTATTAGCTAATGTTTCTTCTAGGTTAATTCCATCAAATGAATTAATCTCTGACACTTTTCTGAGGAATTTTTATACAAGCTCTCAGTACTTAACAATATCACAAATTGGAGGGTCTTTGAAGATGATCAACAGATAATAAATTTACTACACATGAAAGATACTTTTAAATAGTTTTCCATTGATGAACTTCAACATGATCAATATTTGAATTGTCTGACTGAAGTTCCTATAGAATAATCAAATAAGGACAAAATGGCCCTAACAAATGTTATTCCAAAGCCAGTGGTGAGACCAGAGAAGTTATATGATCTACAAGATAATTTCAAAAAGGTCACCAAATGTGATACCAATAGCTCATCTATGCAATATGAGGTGATAAACCTTGAAACGGACAACAATCCTCAGACTGTCAATCTGGGTACCAACTGCCCTTCAAAGAATACAAGGATATTTTTATTGGGATGTACGATGATATCAAAACATTTAATACTAATATCATTCAACACATTATACCAATGAAGGCTCATACAAATCCCTTTCAACATAAGTTGAGGAAGATGCATCCAAACTTAGAACCCCTAGTGAAAGGAGAATTGAATATGTTATTGGTTTTCAAGATAATATTCATTGTCAGGCACACTCAATGGATTTCCAATCTAGTACCTGTCATGAAGAAGAATGGAGACATTAGATTATGTGTAGACTTCATATATTTAGGGCCTCAGAGAAAGATAATTCCCATGTTCCCCCCATGGAACAAATCTTACAATGTGTTTCTAGATATGAGATTCTATCCCTCTTAGATGGATTCTCAATATATTATAAAGTACTGGTTTCCCATGATGATCAGTTGAAAATTGCATTCAGGACAAAGTGGGGAACTTATGCATACATGAAAATTTCATTTGGACTCATAAATGTTGGAGAAACTTTCCATAGAGCTATGGTCATAGCATTCAAAGGGATAATTGGAAAGTGTGTGTTGATGTTAAAATTGGTCAAGATCCAAACAATAACCTCACGAGGGTAAAATACCCCCCTGTGTTTTTATAGAGGTGGTACTCCTCTAATATGATCTGAAATATTTATCTTAAATCAAATTTCTAAATAGGGAATACTAAAAATAAAACCCCAATCTTTATTCCTTTCAAAATATAAAGAAAATATGAAAATATGTATTCACAAAGAAGAATTCCCGAGAAGAGGGCCAGGAATCTTTCATAGACTGGAGTAAAATATATATACAAAATATTATACAATGATAAAGAAACCATAATATGAAAGCATAACATTCCTCACATCCATCACAACATAAATAAATTTGATCACATTCATAAGAAGGAAAGATAATAGTCCACAATTGAGAGAAATTTAAAAAAGTATTTCATTCAAAACAAAAAATATTATGATAGGTGCACTTCAAAAATCTCGTGCTTATAAACTCAGAGTTTGAGAAATCATTGAAATTACACCTCAAGGTAGTTCTCTTGGGATTTTGAAAAAATAATAATAGTTTGTTTTAAAATAAAAAGATTGCATTCATCCAAATGGATTGGGATGGGGATCCCCTAGACCATAACAAGAAAGTGTAACAGGATTGGATTGGACCTAAAAGAAGAAAAAAGAGATGGTCAGAGATTGGTTATGGTCTTCAGAAGACTAAAAATACACAACTGAATTATTTCTGAACAAGAAGTATAAAAAATAGGGGATTACGAAAGATAATCAATTTACTTACTTTGATGGATTTCTCTCATGTCTTATTTACTTGTTGAGGTTCCTTTTGTAATCTCCTTTACTAGAATTTTGTGACCAATTTCAAATAACACTTATTGATATGGTTCTGTTATTTTAATTAAGGCATTTTTTAATCAATTTTCAATATAATCCCTCATTTGCGCAACAAGTATTTATTTCCTTACTTTTATATCAAATATTGTACTTTCCAAATCTCTAAAGTTGATTGAAAGTTTAATGTATCTTCATTCTTATTTACATAACTGACTAACCAACTTTCCACTTCCAACTCTGAATATTCGGTCAAACTATTGAATCTCCTAGCTGATGTCGTTTTTAATAATTCCTTTTTTTCTTCAAATTGCTCCTTCGACATAAGAATAGAATTTAATATGAATTTTGGGTCTTCAAATTATCTGGTGGTTCCATCCAAATCTAACTCAATCAATTTAAAATGTGATTCTCCCCTCTTAACACTTATAGTGTCACAATCAACCAATATTTATTTTAAACACTTAATTCATTTTATCTAGCATGCTTTGAGTTGTTTTATACGAACTAATGAAGGAAACTCCTCCTCTTTTCTTTTATACCCACTCATGCTTCAAACTTTCATGAAAAAGTTAGAAACAACCCCTTTATAAGACTCCTCATAATTTTCATGGTTGGCCTAAAGATATTGCCTCAAATTTGTATTTCTTGACACCAAAGAAACAAAGTTATCTTCCAATTCCCATGCCTCAAGAATGACAAACACTATTTTCTTAATATTTTCTATAACATATATTCTAACAACAACAATTAGGCTTGATGTTCCTCTTAATATTCAACT
Source organism: Picea mariana (assembly GCA_032191745.1). NCBI lineage: Eukaryota > Viridiplantae > Streptophyta > Pinopsida > Pinales > Pinaceae > Picea > Picea mariana. The sequence continues at coordinate 9,223 of JASDQU010305280.1, forward strand.
TGATTCTAGTGTTCTATCGAAGCTCTTCAAGGGTTGCATTGTAGCAATTGGGTTGGAAAATATGGGTGGAGGCATCAATGTTCTCTTCAATTCTTTGATCATTTATTTTAAGGTGAAATTTTCATTTTCCATTTCATTAACAGACATCTTTAGGGCTTCACCTGTGGCTTCATGAATCTATACATTGTTTTGTGGTGGAACTCCATTAAGGTCAAATTTTGAGCTTGATTTTCCTTGGATTTTCTTATTCTTTGAATGAACTTTTTCAAATACTAATTTGTTTAAGTCTTTATCGAATAGGGAACTGTGCAAAGTTAGGGATTCTTCCTCAAACAATATTGGTTCATGTGTATCTAATGTTTTTGTGTCTTCTCGTATTTCTTGAACTCTTTGTTCCTCATAAAGAAATTCGATATCTTCAATGTTTGCATCCAGGTCCATGTTTTCAAGAACAATCTCATCTTCAGGTGCAACCTCACTTCCTCCTTCTTTGCTTGTTTGTCTTTTCCTTTTAATAGTCACTAGGAGTTTATGAGGCCTTTCAAGACTTCTCTTAGGAGGGTTCTAATCTCCTCCATCGTCATAATTATCCAGTGAATATTTCATTTCTTCATGTGTAGTTGACTGGGATCTTTGTTTTGGTAGGCCATTTTTGTGTGAAACATTAGGAGATCGAGTACTCCTTTCATTAACAACTTTTCCTCATTGTCTATGTTTTTCAGTGGTGCTAACAATAGTTTAAATATCATCTTGTTTCTTATCAATAGACAGTGTCTGAGGGTTATGGTTATCATCTTCCTCTTCTCCGAATAGGAAAGTATTGGTAAATGAAATACTATAACCAACGGATATCATATGATTCATAAACAATTGATTAGGGTCGAACCCTTTGATTTCATCTACTAAATTTAACTTAAATTTATCAAATTGCACTGAAAACTCATCAATGTTTATACTGTTTCTCAATGTTATTTCCCCAATTCTCCATGGGAAAGGAATAAATTGATTTTTATCCTTTTTTTTCATGGAAGAAACGAGCCCAGAATCTTTATTTTTTGCACACTTCTACAACAAATATCTTGTCTGACACATAATTGTTGGTTGTGGATCCTGATTATCTTCTTGATTCAGAGGTATTTTTTTTCAACCATGTTTATACCCCATGAAGACTTTACACCCCGGAAGAATGTACACTCCTTCACGCGGGCCCCCGACATGGGTTCGGGGGCAAATCCCCTGAAGGAAAAATTGTCTTGTAAATGTATATTGTAATTTCATAGTAAATTTGGACCATTCATTATAAGGTCGCAGATCTAACAGTAGAATTTATGTTAGGTTTTTTTCCCTAGAAGACAACCCTATTTTTATGAGGGAAATGTATTACATCTATGTATGATTGTGAATATTGTAATCTGAGTGAGGAGACTGTGAGAAAAAGAAGAGAAAGCTATAGTGGGTGTGTTGTAGGTTGTATCCCTTCATTTTCTAGATAATAATAAAGGAAGGACCTAAAAATTTCTATGGTGGGAGTACCCCACACTGGGTGAACCACGTATATCTGTGTCTTTATTGTATTGTGTATCTTTTGTGTTTTATTTCCGCATTTTTTTTTATTTTATTGCTCTGTGATCCTGTTTTTCTAACAACTGGTATCAGAGAAAAAGGTAACTCACATGAAAAGAGGGTTCCTGGTTCGAGTGGGAGAAATGGCGCAAGATGAAAAATTTAGGGTCAAGAAATTTAACGTCCAAAACTACCAGTTATGGAAGATGCATATGGAACATTATTTATATTAGAAGGATATATTCCTACCATAGGGTGGAATAACAACAAATTCGAAGCCATGAAGGACAAAGAATGGGAGGTTCTTGATAGAAAGGCACTAGGAACAATACGGTTGAGCCTAGAAGCATCGGTGGCTTTCAATATTTCGAAAGAAAACATAATGAAGGAGATGATGGACGCATTGGCTAGACTGTATGAAAAACCCTTGACATCCAATAAGGTATTTCTAATGAAGATATTATTTAATATGAAGATGTCATAAGGCGGGTTTGTTGCAGATCATTTAAATGAATTTAATGAGGTCAGGGATCTTCTAATATTGTGCTCATTTCCAGAAATATGGAATGACTTGGTCATGGTGGTAAGTAACTCTGTCTCTGGTTCAAACAATTTTAAATTTGCTGATGTTGATGGTGTTATCCTTAGTGAGGAAATGCGACGGAAAAGCACAGGTGAGAAATCATGTAATGCATTAAACATGGAGAACAGGGAAAGACAAAAGGATAGAGGAAAGGGCTTAGGGAACCATGACAATTATAGGAAGGGTAGATCCAAATACAGACATGGAAAGATAGAGTGTTGGAATCGTGGGAAGAATTGACATCTAAATAAATACTGCAGAGCTCCAAAGAAACAAAGAGATGGATGGTAGGATAAAAATCAAGAAG
>JASDQU010305281.1:0-13701 GCA_032191745.1 Picea mariana
CTTCCATCATGAGGGAAATATATCACATGAAAGAGAGTGGACACAATAGATTTCATGGCATAGACATAATCTCACCCAAGGAGTAAATCAAAATCCAAGGGGTCCTGGACTACCATAACATCAATAAAGACAGTTTCCCTCCCCAAAGTTATGGGAAACTGAGGAACGATCCCTAAAGGGTGGTTGGCTCATTTGTTAAAAGTGAACAGAGTCTGGGTAACCGACACAAGCTGAGGATAACCCAAAGCTTGCCAAGCAATAGAGGACAAAATACTAACGGATGAACCTTCATCTATCAGCGCATGAGGAATGTCCCGACCACAAACCTATACTATAATCTTGAAAGGAATGTGAGAGGGAAGACAAGGTCCATTTAGCACACCCCAATAAAAAAGTATGTCGTCATTACTTGGAGGGTTTTTCACAGGAGAAGGAGGAATACCCCCCGACACGGTAGATTCTGTACCAACGAGAAAAACTTGGACAAAAATGGGTTTACTCTCTAGCTAGAGAGTAGGATCGATCGATAACAGTATCAAATCGATCACTTTGGTTTCATTCTCCAAGGGGAGAATGGGGTCAACAGGTGGAAACAAATTGACCGTTTAGGTTACACTTTCTAATGGGAGAGTGAGATCAATTGAAGATGAGATCGGATTAACCACTTTGTCAACTAGTTCAACTAAGGACGTGACCAGATTGACGACATGTTAAAGCGAACTGACCGATGAAGGGACCGTAGCAACCACTTTGGCACTCGTAAGAGGAGGAGTGGGAATGACTATGTTAGCACTCTTAAGATGAAGGGTGGGACTGGATCAATCACTTGGGTTTCACTTTTCATATGAAAAGTGGGGTTGATCGATGACAGAACTAGATCAGCTACTTTGGTTAGTGGTTCAACCGATGATGAAACTAGATTGACCACTTGATCAACTAGACTAACCGGGGATGGAACCAGATTGACCATTCCATCAACAAACGATAGGTTGGTGAAAATCTTACTATAACTAGATGGGAGTTGAAGCTTTTCCAAAATAAAAGAAGCCTTGTCCATATGAGGACAAAGTTGAGAATAATGATCACCTTCGCATAACATACAAGAAAATTTGACAATTTTCTTCTTCTTACCAACCTGAACGTCACTAGTGGATGGGGCATCACCAACATGACTAGTAGGGGTTGATGACGTGCAGGACCACATTTCTAAGACCTTGGGAAGACCAGGGAAATACCTCATAAAGTGGTCACCCTTACAAAGACTGCAAGGGAATTTGGGTTTTAGATTCTTCATTTTAATCTTATCGACCTCATCAATACTCCCAATACTATTAATAGTAGCAGGTTGCTTGGATCCAACATATGATGTTGTTGGAAGTTTGGTCCCTTTATGGTTTTTCTTCTTCTCTTTCCATTTCTTCTTCTTCTTATCAATCTGGCTACTCACTTGAGAGATTTCACTAGGCAAAGAAGGACAAATGGAAGGAGACCTAACAGGTGAAGAAGGATAAAGGCCTACATGAGGTTGATGTGTGGGTAGTGTGCTTACATCTGAAGCACCTGCATTCGAGATCACCAAAGTGGAAAAAAACCATACTGGTAACCCAATTGTGAGACCTGGAAGGCTCAAAGTAGTGATATAAGGAGGACCAATGTTTCCATAAGAAGGAAAAAATAAGTTTTCCCCTGGAAAAGGGGTTCCTTCATTGGTCATTCCAGGAATTGATGCCATAAAAAATAAATATCCAACCTAGATTTTGCTAGGGAGAACAAACAACACATGCTAAAAATCTAGTAAGTAATCAAGCAAACAAAAACTTCTCACAATGAGCACACTAGTTGGTGATGAAATCCAATGTTGCAGGAACAAAGTAAGAAGGGGCTGAGATAGAGTGGGTGGAAAAGTTACGTTGACAACTTGCTTAATGGACTTACACCTTGGTGCAAGCTTCCACACATAAACGTGGGTATACCCTCCAAGGAGCCCGACTAATTTTGGCCAACGTCGATTCTAGGTACCGTGAAGACTTTCCCCTCTATAGTCACCTTGTGTAAATACCCTAAATATATAGGCCACTAAGGTTACCAACTAAAACATTGATGCCTGGGGAAACATTCGATAGTCTGATCCATGTGCAAGGGCAGGGTATCTGGCCCGAAATCAACTTGAAAGGATTCCACTCATCATTGTGGGTATACCTTCAAGCGACCACCATAATACATGCAATATATACACCAAGAACAACAAAGCAAGGTGAGTAACTCTGCTAGTCTCAATGCGACCTCAGGTTTGACCCTTGTGTGAGAAGGGCTTCCTAGGACAAAATGTAGCAATTGGATTTCATCGCTCCCTAACATAAGATTCTATGTTTTTTTGCAGCTTTGGAAATTTATCTTTCACACCTATTCCAAAGCCCTACAACTAATCTGATGTAGGTTTGCTACCAAAAAATATAAAAATATCTAATCAGTTTTTAGTTTAGCACTTTATTTTTAAGGCTGTTGTTACTCAAAAGGAAAATGGCATGGACAATATGGTTTTTTAATCGAATCGAAAGCTATTCAAATCTATGAAGATGAAATATTTTCATTTCGATAAAAGCTATGCTACAAGAAGGAGAAAACATTCATCATCCCATATGCACGATGTGCCAAAATGCCAAAAAACATGCAATTCCGCTACTTCAAATGCAAGATAGTTTCACTACCCAAAAGAAAAAATGCATTTATCTTATTTGTTTGATTATCTTCTATGTTTTTTTGCAGCTTTGGAAATTTATCTTTCACACCTATTCCAAAGCCCTACAACTAATCTGATGTAGGTTTTCTACCAAAAAATATAAAAATATCTAATCAGTTTTTAGTTTAGCGCTTTATTTTTAAGGCTATTGTTACTCAAAAGGAAAATGGCATGGACAATATGGTTTTTTAATCGAATCGAAAGTTATTCAAAGATATGAAGATGCAATCTTTTCATTTCGATGAAAGCTATGCTACAAGAAGGAGAAAACATTCATCATCCCAGATGCACAATGTCCCAAAATGCCAAAAAAATGCAATTTCGCTACTTCAAATGCAAGATAATTTCACTACCCAAAAGAAAAAATGCATTTATCTTCTTTGTTTGATTATGACGTATACAGAAATTAAATACAAAACCTTCAATTCTCCACTACTTTCAATCAGGAGAAAGATTCCCATGCATATGCAAAAGACACAAAGCAAAAGGGATACAAACAAAGCATGCACTCAAGGCAATGAGGTATGAAAGAAAAAAATTAGAAACTTGTTCTAACAAGCAAGAACACCATCAAGGATTCTACAACCAATCAATAATTCAAGGAATACAATAAAATGCAGCGAAGAATCCAAGAAATGATAGGGAGAAAGAGAAATTACTCAAAACTGTCCTGACAAAAAAAGCAGATGGAAAAGGCAATTTCACATTTTTGAAAAAGGTTTCAAGCTCCAAGAAAGAAAATAGGGAGTGATAAGCATAAAAAACTATCAAAAACCAATCCAAACAAATTCACAAACCAACCACAGACTCTGGGTAAATATCTCTACAAAAAAGGATGCAAAAGACTGAGCAGAAGAAGGAAAAAACTCTCAAAAAATAGACTAGCGCTCCCCCAGAAGGGTGCACAGAGTGTTGCAATGCTCCCTAAGACACTGTATGGGAGCGTTGGTGCTCTGGTATGTCTTAGGGGGGGTGTTGATGCTCCCCAGTGGAGTCGCCAATTTCTTTTACAAGAAAACCCCCATGTGGACAAGTGGATTTCCTCTTGGATACTAGACCCCTATAACCAAGACAAAAAAGTGCTAATGTGGACACTGACATTCCTTTTCATGAAGCTAAACTATCCAAGGAAGAATAAGAAAGAAAGGTAAATACCTTTACCGACTTTTTTCCTCACTCGATCGAGGTTGATCTTGATCTCCAAGTTCTTCAGAAGGTCCTGCAATATAATGAGCAGCAACAACGAAACACACTTCCTACTCTACCATGATTAGCTTCATAATAGATCTATCAAAACAAACAAGTTCATGAAACATACACAAACTTAAAGGAAATATGCCAAACACATTTATGTTAATGAAAAAAAAGAAAAGTGCTTACAACCATAGATGTAGATGCAACAGCTTCACCAAGCTCTCTTTTTCTAGACTCTTGCTCAAATAATCCACCACCAGAATAACTATGCTTCACTGATATCTCCCTTATGATATCATAAGTTAGATGCCTCTAAACTATCATGAGAAGTCCTCCTTATATAATCTCGGAGACACTCAACCACCTTAGAGATTCTTTGGATAGGTTGAGGATATTTCTCCTTCAGTTGTGGATCCTCCTTAAGATCCAGCCTTGACCTCAGATTCAAATCCAAGTGATTTCCAATATGAAGGGGATTTTTCTCTGATTTTCCTCAACAACCCAAAATTTTCTCAAACAAGCCAGTGCTCCCCCAAAAGGGTGCACAGTGCGTTGAAACGCTCCCCCAAAGGAGGGTACAGAGCATTGGCACTCCCTGATAGTGGGCAGGGGAGTGCTGCCCAAAATTCCTTCAAAAAATCCCAACAATCCCCCAGAATGGTGTTCTGAGTGTTGCAACACTCCCCCAAAGAGGGGTAGGGAGCGTTGGCACTCCCTGATAGTGGGCAGGGGAGCGCTGCCCAAAATTCCTTCAAAAAATCCCAACGCTCCCCCGGAATGGTGTCCTGAGTGTGGCAACACTCCCCCAAAGAGGGGTAGGGAATGTTGGCACTCCCTGACAATGGGTAGGGGAGCGTTTCCCTTCAAAAATAATTTTTAAGTGGTCTTTTCCATGGAAAATGCTTTGTACTCCTCATCAGATGATTTCTTCTTCTTAAACTAGTCTTTGAAGGTGTCTTAAGTGTCCTTATGATGTTGTTAGAGACACAACATAAGAAATATGACAGTATGATGTCTGTGACACTTGCGACACTTATAACGATGAAAATAGGTCATCATTGAAGTGAGTAATTTTGATGTGTAACACTCCTATAGCCAGCTACACCAACCAAGATTTCCCATGCTTGCTTCTTGGCAAATGCAAACTTTCCACCTTCTTAGGATCTATATAAGTATGAATAGCTCCTGAATCAATTAAAATAGTAATGGTTTGGTTTTTGATCATACATTCCACTTCAATCATGTGTGATTGATACTTTTCTTACTTGTTGTCCAAGGCTGCATAGATCCTGGGCACATTTCTTCCCAAGTCCTCTACTGTTTCAGCTTGTTGTACATTGTGAACAATCCTCCCCTTTTCACCTCTGTGAGGAAAATATCTGAACATATGATCTCCTTTACAACCCCAACATTGAATAGGTGGTTTCCTTAGCCTTTGACCTCCTACCTCAATCGTTCTAGGCTCTCTAGGAGTTTGTTGTCCCTAAGTATTATTTATGAAGAATGGTGGCTTACTTCCCTTCTTCCTTTGATCCACCTTGAATTTCTTTTTGTCTTCCCAAGATTTTTGGAAAGTTGGCCTTGATTTCTTTTTATCATATAGCCACTTCGCTCTCCTTATGGTCTTCTCCAATTTCTTGGGATCATCATACTATATTTTTTCACTGATAAATGATGGTAATCCACTCAAATAAATTTGAATCTTAACTGTCTCATCCTTGATGAAAGAGACATACTTCAACAGTTCTAGAAACCTTATTTCATATTAATCTATTGTCATACTCCCAATCTTGAGTTCAAAGAACTCTTTCATTTTCTTATCATAGTATCTCTTAGTCAAGTATTTCTTCTCAAAATACTTTTTGAATTCCCTCCAAGTAACACTTTTCTCTTTAATGTGTTGCACCTGCACAAGTTGATCCCACCACATGGATTCCTTTCCCTTGAGTTGATAGATGGAAATTCTACCTTCTACATGAGAAAAATAATTATGCAATTGAAAATACTTTCTCATGCCCAACAACCATGTTTCTACATCTTCATCCTTCTTGTGCTCACCATCAAATGTAGGAGGTTTTATTTTGTTCATTTCCCCTCGTAGCTCATCCACTCCAGATCTCTTATGCTTTCTGATAGGGGATGGACTTGATCTGCTATGTGATATCTTATTGGAATTCCTCGGGGAGTGGTGATGATGTCTGCTAACACTTATGGTTCTTCTTTTCTCATCAGAAGGTCTGTGACTTCCAAATTTTCTTCAGCCACTCTCCTTGTCCTATTTCTTTTCTATTATGCTCAAGCTCTGCAATAACTTCATGTTGAATTCTTCCTATTATTCCTTGGATTTCATAATACTTTCATTATCATATTTATGGATTTGGACATCCTTCTTCAAATTTTTAATGGTCTCTGCCATATTCATGTTTTCATTCCTTTCATCTCCATGTCCATTGGAGTTTGTTCCTTCAATGCCCAAATGGACATCCATCCCTATAATCTCATCCTCCTGAATGTAAGTCCCCTATGCCTCTTCCAATCCTTTGGAATCTATGTTGGGATTGATAGGATCTAGTTGTTGTTAACTCTATAAAATGTGCAGTCAACGAAACTTTGTCAGGCTAACTATTTCAACAATTTTATGAAAATATGAACCATTCTGGTTCAATAATATATATATCAAAATTATTTCTTCTGATTTCCTGGAAATTTGAATCCCCGGATCAATTTTCTATGTGGATAATTATTTCCCCTTTCCAAAACCTTTTCAACGCCTTCTCCCATTCTCAATTCCGATTCTTGAGTAGAATGTTATGGTTATTTGAAAATTGCCCATTAACTTTTCTGTTCACACTTCAACTAGGCTCAATTATGCGTTGTAATTATGAATTTTTGCACCTACGCCTTTGAAATTCTCATCGTATTTCAATTGGGTCTATTCATATACATATTATGGAAACTCTGTCCAAGTTTCATCTTTTTCCGGATTCTTGGATGCTAGTTACAACCAACTGAAGTTCTAGGCCAAAATACCATATTGTAATTAGTATGCTACATGTACCTTATTTTCCATATTAAACACTTTTAACATGATTAGAAATTTAATTCATCTCTTGCAATGTCTTATATGGTTCAATATATTTCCATTGACTACTCTTGTGCCTCAATCTAATTCTGGAGCAGAAAGTTATGGCTCTTTGAAGTAAGATGGGTCTTAAAATTTCCCCTTCATTGTTTGTGTTGTAACTTTCTCATAAAAGCTCTATTTGACGAACAGTTTACACCATTAGAAAGCTCTCTCCTAGATATTTTATTTGAGATGTAGAGACAACCTGTGCCTCGGAACACACACTCTATTCTTGTGGTTTTTGCATTGCTAAAAATGCTCTTAAGGGCCTAAAAAACGTGTTGCAAAAAGATGACGTTCAAATGATATAAAACGTCGCAAAAAATCATTGATTTTTTGTTGTTGTTCACCCTCCAAATGAATTCACATGCACAAATTTCAACCTGTAGCCCATATTTACCATGCACAGAAACAACACAAGGTAAATTCTGCTTCGTGCACTTTAGAACCATTGTGTGTCACTTCTTTGTCACCCCAATAACTGTGCACTACTTTTATGTCGCACACCAATATCCACTACGCGCAGTTTTTGTATCGCGCATTGATATTCCGTGTGCGTTATACTCTACACGCTGCACCATGCCAGAGTTTAGTATGTCTCCACCGTGCACCAAAACTCTGCATGCACCACTAACTAAACTGGCGCATGACAACATATACCCACATTGTGCGTGCACCAACAAAACTCCTCTGCACTCTACCAACACTGCGCACACCACATGCGTCATTATTATGTGTGTACACACCACGCAATGATACAATTTATCGTGTGGTCCTGTACACCAACATTTTTCCACGTGGTGCCGAAATTTAGTGCACACACCTGCACACTAACATGTTTTCATGCGACACCGAAATTTAGCGCACACACCTGCACACTAACATTTTTCTGCGCGGCACTGAAAATTAGTGCACACACCTGCACACTAAGATCTTGTCGCACAGTGCCAAATTTTACCTATCACAAGATTTTCATTGCACATCATTCATTTTTAGTGCGCCCACCTATGCACATTCATTTTTATGCGCATCAATTCCTCGTGAATTCCACTGCAGAAATTGGATCTTTTTCTTAACTTTTTCCCCAATTTACCATAGACATTCTGCAACTATGAAATTCATTCAATTTCACCCTGATAACACTAGTTCAACTTATGCAACAAAAAATCATTGTGGGTTGACATTTCTAGAACGAATTTATCTAAAATCAATTCGCGAATTGAGAATTTTAACCACTAAACTCGCTCCATTTGTCATGGCTTCACTGTAACTTCAAATTCGACCCATTCTAGATCTGAATTTGCTAGAACAGATATTAAATCAGGAATATCTCATCACTTGGCCGAATTTCTCCATTTTCTCATGAATTTAACAACAAAAATTGGGGCTTTTCCCCAATTCCGCCCAGTTGTTGTTACTTTTTACCATGGACACTCTACAAACTAAAATTTGGCCACTTTGAAATAAATCCTTTGTGAGATTTCACTTCAACTCAATTTTCTCGGCCCATCCAGGCTCAGTGTTAAAAACTGAAGCTATGATACCATATTGTGACGTCCCTAGACATCCATGTCGGGCCACACTATGCCAAAGAACTCTTACTGTTCTCTCTGCAGAACATACTGTAACATACCCAGTATCCAACTGAGTTATGCCACATAAATTTTTCGAACTGCATGCAATTAAAATATACACACACAAAACTCTTGTGGAAGCATTATATATAAAACGTAAACATACAAATACATATGTAAATACATGTATTCACACTAAAATAATAGTAAACATATACATGCAACATATATAGAGAATACCCATTAAAATAAACATAGTTATATCCACACATATGATAACCCATAAAAATAAGCACGTAAATAACAATGCAACATGTAAATTTATCACACAATTGGCAGTTATCTTAGTAAGAATGTCACCAACTACGTGTAGACCTTCCATGAACCTCCCAACCTTAGACCGCACTATTGATCACTCTCAACAGTGAGTCACCCCCGAGTTGGGACTAAACTCCACCCGAGTAAAGGGGTTCCTAACCAAGCTAAAGGCTCATAGACAATAGGAAAGACTTTGTCTCATGTGCCAAATCAAACTAACAACTTACAGTCCCTCATTCCCCACATGCCTATCCCACCCAAGGAAGTGTGCCCATTCTCTGCTCAACAGTCCTTCGACTACCCCACTCCCTTTCCGGGCTTCAGCAACAGGTCAGATAGGAAGTCTCAGAGCCCTATAGCTATAGTTTCACACCTTCAGGAAATAAATTCCCAACAATTCTCTCACCCAGAGAATTTCTCACTGGCATGACAACCTGTCTCTTCAATATCCCACGAGCCTAACAACCCATTCTTTAATCCATCTCCCAAGCTAACCAGCTACACGGACACAAAAATGGCTATGGATACAAGTTCAAGTATAGTCATGAAGATACGAAGGATAGCTCAATGGATGTGTGCATGCTCATGGATGATTGACTGGATGACTAGATGATGGAAGGAATGATGGGAAGAATCATGAAAAAGATGGGAAAATGAACTAAGTCCCCACAATATGTATGCATGTCCCCAACTTGACACTTGTCATGTTGAGAGATACTTTGTCCCACTTGTCCCCAACTTTAGAACTTAGGATAAAATAATTATTCATACTTTATATTTTAATAAATATTAACATAATATTCTTTTTTGTCTTAATCTCCCTAGCTTATCCCCCTTTCCTTAACTTTTATCCCTTCCCTTTCCCTAAGTGGATTTTATTCCCCCATCTCTTTTATCGTGGTCGGTCTACGCACAATGATGTATTTTATATTAATGCTGAGACATTTACAAAGGTAGGTGCACTAGCCTTTAACATCTAGGCTCTTCGGCCTAATCTAAACATATGAATCCTAGCTTATAATATCATCTCACCAGCCTATAAAACGCCACATATACACAAAGGCTACCTAGCCTCAAAATTGCACACACTTATGTTATTGCGCGTGGTATCCTGGAATGTGAAAACTTCCTCATTTTACTGCGTAGTACATGCACACACTATGTCATGAAATGTGCGTACAAAATGATATCAAAACAACTCACCAACTTAAGTACATTTTCATTTACATTACAATTGGGTTTGGCCTAGGGATATTACACCACCTAACTAGCTTGTAGAATGAAAATAGCACAAAGTAAAGCCTAATGTTTCCTTCCTTTCTTGAAAGTTCATCGGCCGCCATATTTTCTCTCCCCCTTTTGTAGATTATTTCAAAGTCATAACATAGTATATTTGTAACCCATTTTCATTGATCTTCTAAAGAAAGTTGTTTTTCCAATAACTACTTCATACTATCATGATCTACTTTTACCTTGAAGTGTCTTCCTATTAGGTAAGGGTTCCATTACTAAAATGCATGTAGTATGGCCAACAATTCATTCTCATAAATGGGCTTGAGTAAGTTCTTTCCTTTAAGATAGTGACTTTCAAAGGCAAGGGACCTTCCTTCTTTCATTAAAACTACACCAATTGCATCCCACAAGGCATCGCAATCCACAATAAATGGTTTTGTGAGGTCAAGTGTGGTTGGGACCAGAGTTCTACATGTAGCCTCCTTAAGTTTTTCAAAAAAATGGGTTGCTTCTTGAGTCCAAGAAAATGCATCCCTTTTCGATAATGTTGTTAGAGGTGTTTCTATTTCACCATAGTTCTTATCAAACTTGTGGTAATATCCTATCTATCCTAAGAATTCTCTAAGACTCTTCAAAGTTTTGGGAATCAACAATTCCAATATAGCTTTAATTTTGTTGGGGCCCACTTGCAATTCATCATGAGATACAATTTGACCCAAATATTCCATTTCTTACACACTAAAGGAATATTTAGAAAGGTTTTCATAGATTTTTTGCTCCTCCAGTAGTTTTAAGACCATGTCAACATGTTGCACATGATGTTCCTAAGATTTGTTGTAGATTTGTACATCATCAAAAAATAGTAACATGGATTTTCTGACGAAGGGATTGGGAATATATTTCACAAATATTGGAAATGTGGAATATGTATTACTAAGGAAAAACAACATCACCAAAAACTCATAATGACCTTCATTTGTTCTAAAGGTTGTTTTGAGGATGTATTCGTCCTTCTTTCTAATATAATGATATCCTAAACAAAGATCAAACTTAGCAAAGAAAAGTGATACGTGTAATTCATCTAATAATTCATTAGTGACATGATTAGTAAATTTATCTTTAATGGTTACCTTGTTGATCTCTCTATAATCACAACACATATGCCATGTACAATCCTTAAATTAAACCATCACTATCAGTAAAGAGAAAGCACTTTGTCTCTCTATAAGTGTTAGTGGCCACCCTTCTAGTAGCCATATTTTTACTAGATACTTTCCTTGTCACACTAAAAGCATGCTCTAGGAATTCAGGATTGAAGAGATGAACCTCATGTCGAATGATATCCTTTAAAGTTCTTGTTGTAACCCATCCTCTTTTCCCTATGCCTTCATCAAATTTTCACATTCTGGTTGGTTAAGTCAGTTTCCCATTACTAAGTGACTTGGTTCTTATTCACTTATTTCTTGTTTAAGTCTTTGCGCATTTTTGTTTATGTTTTTCCTGAAAGGATAAAATACATGTCGTATTTGGTTCGGAATGCTTGTTATCACGTTTTCCATTGATTGAGCTCACAACAGGTCGATCATTCCCTTTTATATGCACATGAAACACCCGTGGACAAACGTAGCATTCAAAATGGTCATTTTTGGGTCCGAATTGACAAAACGAATAGGGTAATGTTCAATGGTAAATATCCAACAGGTCGATCATATTAACGACCCTTGTCCATTCAGGGGGTCTAGAATTGCGCGGAGTTTAATGGAATGCATTAGCAAAGTCACTCCACCACTTTGATGTTTGGGCTTCCAAACTTATCATTGTTTCGATCGCTGAAGTCTCGAAATCCCAAAGTATTTAATGTTAAACACAACTTAAGCTCTATTTAATTATTGATAAGCACTAGCTAATCACTCTGTGAGATCATCACTTCAGGAGATTTTCATGCTTTACATCTAGAAATTCCCAAAGTCTTGAAGAGATGAAGAGACAAATATTTGAAGTCCCAAAGTCCCGAAGAGACAAAGAGACGAATTCCCGAAGTCCCGAAGAGCCGAGGAGCTGAAGTCCCGAAGGACCGAAGACCTGAAGTCCCATAGAGATGAAGTATCGAAGAGCCGAAGTCTTGAAAATCTTATGTCCCAAATTTAATCTGGACCACTCATCAGTCATGAGAGGTGGTAACAGATCATTCACTTCGGAGCTTTTCCTCCAGGAGCTTTTCATGTTTCACATTCAAAACTCCCGAAGACCGAAGTTATGAAAACCCAAAATGAATTTGGACCACTTATCAGTCATGACATGCGATAGCAGATCATTCACCTCGGATTTTTTCCTCCAGGATTTTTTCATGTTTCAAATTCAAAACTACGGAAGCCCAAAGTGTTGAAAACCCAAAGTGAATTTGGACCATCCATCAGTGGCGACACCCGGCAGCAAACCATTCACTTCATAGATTTCCCTTCGGGATATTTTCATTCTTCACATTTCAAACTCCTGAAGCCCGAAGTGCCAAAGCACGTGGCAACCATCATTCATGACATGTGGCATACTCATCAGTCATGACACGTGGCACTCATCATTCATGACACATGACACTCATTCTAGTTCATTTGGTTGTGACATTGGCCCATTTCCACGTGACACGTGTCACTTTTCTTTCCATGACACATCATCAGTTGTGACATCATATGATGTTAGGCCACCGCGTCACTTCAAAGATTTTCCTCCAGGAGATTTTCATGCCCAACATTTGAAATTCCCAAAACCCAGACTTCCAATGAGAATATGGACAATTCATCGATCACGACACATGGCGACAAATCATTCACTTTGGAGATTTTCCTCCAGGATATTTTCATGCCCAACATTTGAAACTCTTGAAACCTGAACTTCCGAAGTGAATCTAGACCATTCATCGACCACGACACGTGGCGAAAGATCATTCACTTTAGATATTTTCCTCTAGGAGATTTTCATGCTTCACATTCAAAACAACCGAAGCCCGAAAGTATGAAGTGAATCTGGACCATTGATCTCATCTCAACAAGACCCGTCGATCCTTGCAGCAGGTAACTATCACCCAGATCACAGATCGTAATTGTTAGGTGATTTATATGTACTAAAAAAGACACTAAACTACCCTCAATTAAATTTTCAACCCGAGGTAAGTAAACTTAAAGTTGTAGCAAAATATATGCCAAAGGTAAAAGGTTGGTAGGTGTATAATCTAACTAATGAAAGTAGATATCTAAGGCTAATCTACTCAAGCAAACCTATCTAATGAACAAACCTTACTAAGCAAATTGAAACTACGTAACCTAAGTACTTTTGGGCCAAGGACTGATGGATAGTTCCTAAGAAAGTAAGTAAAAACCCTATTCAAAGCAAACTAGTTCATGACAATAAGAAAAGGTAAACTACTAAGCATACTAAGCAAATGATGAAAGCAAACTACCTTTAACTTGCCAAACTACATTCAATGAGAAACTACCCTATGAAAGCAAATAAATAAGAAAGTA
>JASDQU010305282.1:0-13652 GCA_032191745.1 Picea mariana
AAGCATCTAGAGGAAGATCCTTCTAGAAGCGAAAGCTTCTATTAGGTCTTCTTACATCCGCCTTATTCTATTTTATTGAAAGGTCTTATTAATATTGACCTTTATTACATCCGAATACATTGATCTACCTATGTGCGGGTTAGGACCTTAACATTTGTGCTTGTCACAGGATAGTTGACAGGAGAATCATCATTCACATACAAATGGCAAAGATACATCTTAGTGATTAGTTTGCATATTAGAAGGAATTTCTGAAATGTTGTAGCATTATATTGGATCTGATTGAGAACAAAATTGATTGAGGGCATTCCTTATTAGTGTTTGATAGTGAAAATGACTCTTTCTCTCTCCCTTAAATAGGCATTCATTGAAAAGAAACGATTGCTTATCATCTTTTATGCATTTTTTGGGAATTGAGTCATCATTCCATCAGTTTCACTTTCATACACCCTCTGAGTAAACAACAGCCACTAAAATCAACGCTTAACTAAAATTTATCAGACTTTTTACATCTTTGTTAGCAAACCTACATTAGTTTAAGGTGTAGGGCTTTGGAATAGGTTGAAGGGATAACTTTCCTAAGCTATCAAACAAACTTAGTATCTTGCGGTAGGGAGAGTCAAATCCAATTGTCGTATTGCCTTGTTGGGATCCCCCTCTCACACAGGGGTTACGCACGAGGTCACATTCGGGTGAGTTACGGAGATTATCCCTCCCTGGCCCAACCGTTTGTAGTGGTCGGATCGTATATTGGGGGTCACTGGAAGGTATACCCATGATTATGTGTGGGAGCCTTTCAAGCTGATTTCAGACTTGTTATCCTGCCCATACGTTTCGACTGGACTATCGACTGTACCCACCCAGGCGCTGACTACAAGTTGGTGACCTTAGTAGCCACAATCTTTAGGGTCTCACACAAGGTGACGGTGAAGGGAATTCTCACTGCACCTGGAACAGATGTTGGTCAAACTCACTCGGTCTCCTTGGAGGGTAAATCCACAATTACTGCATGGAATCTTGCACCAAGGCATAGGTCTGTTAAGCAGGTCACCAACGTAACTGATCCACCCGCTCTATCCCTGCCCCTTCCTATTTTGATCTCGCGACGTTGGATTTCATCACCAACTAGTGGTTTCATCACAGGAAGGTTTTTTTTGATTGACTGCTTCTCAGATTCATAGCGTGTGTTGTTTGTTTTACTTAGTGGACCTTAGGTCGAGTCAGTGTTAATGGCATCAAATCCTGAGAGTAACAATGGAGGAACCCCTTCTCCTGGGGAACCTTATACCTTTCCTTCGTTTAGAAACTTTGGTCCTCCATATGTTGCCACACTAAGTCTTCTAGGACTCACCATCGGATTACCAATTTGGTTGTTCCCCACTCCGGTGATCCCGAATCCTCCCAATGTTTCAGCTGCACCTAATACTTTCGATGTCAATACACCACCCACACATCAACCTCATGTCGACTTTTCGCCTTCATCATCCATCAAGTCTCCTTCTATTTCTCCTTCTTCGCCTAGTGAAAGCTCTAAAGAAAGTATCCAGGTTGATCGGAAGAAGAAGAAATGGAAAGAGAAGATGAAGAAGAGCCTGAAAAGGACCAAGGCCCCAACAACATCAGATGTTGGCTCTAAGAAACCAATTATTGTTAATAGTTCTAGGAGTGTTTATGAGGTCAACAAGATTAAAATGAAGAATCTGAAACCCTTACAAGATTGTAGTCTTTGTAAGGGTGACCACTTTCTGAGGGATTTCCCCGGTCTTATCAAGGTCTTAGAAATGTGGTCTTCCACGTCGTCGGCTTTTGCTGGACATGCCGATGATACCCCATCAACTAGTGACATTACGGTTGGTAAGAAGAAGAAAATTGTCAAGTTCCCTTGCATGTTATGTAAAGGTGATCATTACTCTCACCTTTGTCCTCGTATGGACGAGGCTTCTTATCTTTTGGAAAAACTTCAACTTCCAAAAGGTTCTCGTAAGCTTTCCCCCGACCCATCGTTAGTTGATGGACTGGTCAATCCGGTTCCATCCTCGGTCAGTCTAGTTGATTAGGTGGTCAATCTAGTTTCCTCTTCGATTGAACCACAAACCCAAGTGGTCGATCTGTTTTCATCGTCGGTCGATCCCACTCTCCCGTTAGAGGGTGACACCAAAGTGGTCGATCCAGTTTCACCGTCGATCGATCCCATTCCTCCATTGAGGAATGCTAAAGTGACTGATCTAGTTTCTTCCTTAGTCAATCCCACTCTTCCTATAAAGAGTGCCAAAGTGGTCAATCCAATTTCACCATCGATCGATCCCATTCCTCCATTGAGGAATGCTAAAGTGATTGATCTAGTCCCTTCCTCGGTCAGTCCCACTCTTTCTCTGAAGAGTGCCAAAGTGGTCAATCTAGTTTCGCCATCAGTCGATCCCATTCCTCCATTGAGGAATGTCAAAGTGACTGATCCAGTCCCTTCCTTGGTCAGTCCCACTCTTCCTTTGAAGAGTGCCAAAGTGGTCTATCCAAGTCCACCACTAGTCGATCCAGGTCCACCTTTGGTCAATCCAAGTCCACCATTAGTCGTTCCTACTCTCCCTCTAGAGAGTAAACCCGATAGTGCCCACATTTTTCTCATTGATACAGACTCTACCGTGCCAAGGGGAATTCCTCCTCCTCCTGTGAAACCCCCTCCAAGTACTGAAGCCATCCTTTTTGATTGGGGTGCGCTAACTGGACCTCATCTTCCCTCTCACATTCCTTTCCATATAACAGTACAGGTTTGTGGTCAAGACATTCCTCAAACACTGATAGATGAAGGTGCGTCTATTAGTATTTTTTATTTTGTTACTTGGTACGCTTTGGGTTGTCCACAGCTTGCGTCGGTTACACATAATATGTTAGCTTTTAACAGAAGAACTAGTCAACCTTTACGGATCCTTCCTCAGTTTCCTGTAACTTTGGGAGGGAAAACTATCTTTATTGATGTCATGGTAGTCTGATACCCCTTGGATTTCACTTTACTCCTTGGGTGGGATTATGTCTATGCTATGAAAGCTCTTGTATCCACTCTTTTCTGTGTGATATCTTTACTTCACGATGGAATAATTGTGACTATTGATCAAATTTCATTCATCGGCCCCGACTGGGTTACCTCCCTAAGTGGTTCTTATATGAAGACAGTATCGCCCCCGCCACATGTCAATTATGTGGCATTGCTCCCATGACCTCAACTTCCGATGATTTGGATCTGGTAGTGGACATGGTGATTTCTTTGGTAGGGTTATTGGAGCCTGATCTCCTTACTCCTATCACGACCCTCGATATGTGTTCCTTCTCGAGTGATTATCTTCCATCCAGCGAAGATCTCCTGGAGGCCATGACCGTGTTTTATCCTTTGACATGGTACCCTTCCAGAGAATTATCCTCTTGGAATCCATGATCTAGATAAAACCACGAGCATAGTTTCTCTTCTCTGTGGCAAGCTCATTAAAAAATGAAACAGAGGTCCTGAGCATAGTTCTTTTCCTATGTCAAGCTTGTTTAAAAATGAAATAGTCACCTCTCTTGAACCTTCTTTTCATTCACCCTTCTCCTTTTTCTCATCTACTAGAGAAATTGGTGACAACCTCAGAGCCGGTGAATGAATTGAAGCTTGGAGCGCATGTCTCCAGCCTTTGATGATATTTCTGGAGTTAAGCCACTAGCTGTCAAGTTGGGGGCATACCGATCTTAGTCTTTGTTCTTTCTCGTGCTCGTAAATACATGAGAATGCATCCAGGTAGACTTTTATCTCTTTTTCGGACCTATATGGATACACAAAAAAGGAACCCCCTGGAGTCTTTTTTAAGCTCTTTTTAGACTCTCTAAACATGAAAAGATTGTCGAGTGATCTTTCTTCCTTTCCCACTCGTTAAAAGGTTTGAAAGGGCATCTTTCGAGTGATAATTTATCTCTTTTTTGGCCTCGCGAGACTAACATTACGAAAAGGACAACACTTGAGTCACCTTTAAGTTCTTTTTAGACTCTCTAAAGATGAAAAGATTACCGAGCGACCTTGTTCTTTTCATGCTCATTAAAGTATTTGAAGAAAGCGTCTGTTGAGCGATAGTTTATCTCTTTTTTAGTCTCGTCAGACTACTTTACAAAAAAGGAACTGAGAGAGTTCTCTTTTAAGTGTTTTTCCAGACTCTATAATCATGAAAAACCTTCAAGTTTTTTGTCTTTGGACTTGCTAAACAAAACATCAACAGGCCCATATGGGACCGAACCCTTACTTCTTCCAGTTTGTTAAACAAAGGAAGAGGAACTTATTGAAGGTGAGTTATATCGAGCATGTGTTACCCTCCTCGAGCTTGTTAAATTAAAAAGAGGTACTCGTCTATCTGGATGGGGAAAAAAATTGAAGGAAACAAGCCAAGCAATTTTTTGAGAACATTACCAAATAACTCTTAGAGTCTCCCTTGAACATGACACTTTGTCTTTGCACACATCTTAATCTGTTGAACCTCTGAACTGAACCAATCCTCTAAGTTTTTCTTACTCCTTTGGGTCACCCAACGAAAGTCACAGTGTCCACTGCATTATCGTGTTTTGGTCCATGTCACGTTTCTGCTGTTGTGCCTCAGTGTTCAAGGGAAGTATCTGCCTCGAGAGTCAGCCATCACAAATATCTTATCTCAATACCCAAGTCATTCCATGTTCAATTGATCTACCAATTACATCTTTGTGTCTGTTTCATGTCGTTGATGGGGGATACATCAAGGCCCTCCTTCGACGAGTCTATTCCTGTCAACTTCAACACATTATCCAGGAACTAGACTTAGAAACCAGTTAGTACTTTGGGACCTGCATGCCTCAATGGTAGGCCTCCTCACATTCGACAGTGGGTTTACATCATTGACCTCTAATCGGATGATTCCACAGATGTTTGACTTCATCTCATCCATTCACATTTGTTGGAATGTACTAGGATACCTTGGGAATCATTGATATTAATGTTGATTTCCCTCGCACTTGTTAACAGTTTACCTCATTGACCGGTAATCAAGTGGTTTCTGCCATGTTCGAGATCGGGACATCTATTCACATGGTTAGATTCGTACTACATCAAGATCGGTAAGAAGACCTTGGGTTGAGTGATCACTCTGATATGTACTTTTCCCAGGTTGCAATGGAATTTCTTTTGAACAATGACACATATACTGTTACATAGATCCACTTTGTATTGGTCGTGGCTATGTCTTGTCATCTCATAGATCCACTGTGTATTATTCGTGGCTATGATCAGTTTAGGTCATAAAGGTATAGATACACATTGTATCCTCAGTGGCTATACCTTTTATCAATACAATTATGGATCCACAGTGTATTTTATGGTGGCCATATCTTGCAAGTCTTGATAACCCAAGCATAGGTATGCCTGCCTTGGGTTTGAAACATGTCATAATATTTGTTGGACGTTTATGTGTAGCTTCTGTCAGTTTCTCTATGTCTATACCCTTTCTTGAAAGTCTACAAAGCATTTCAGTTATCAGTTCTCATCTTCTAACTTCATACTTTGGGGGGCAATCTATTACACATCGAAATTACTCACCTCGATAGTGTTGCAAGTGTCATCATTACAAGTGTCACAAGTGTCACATTTTGCTCACAAGTGTTGTAAGTGTCAAAGAAAGCATACTGGGATGATGCCTATGTCATGCCTATAATGGCATGAGAAGGACACTTGACACACATCAAACACTTGATTTGGAAGAGGAGGAATGGTTAACTGGGCTTAGGAACCTCTTGCCATCTGAAAAACCCAAAAAACTAAGTTTTTGGAGGAGAGCGCTCCCCTATACCTCTCTCAAGAGTGTTGGCGCTCCCCTATAGTCTATCTGGGAGCATTATAACACTGTATCATCCCTTTTAAAGGAGCGCTCCTACTCTCAGGAGTGTTGGTGCTCCCCTAAAGCCTACTTGGGAGCGCTATAATGCTCTGATGGCCCTTTTGAGGGAGCGCTACCTATTCTAGGCAGCAGTTGGTTTGTTGAGATGAATGGGGGAAAGATCTTTTCAATCTTGGAAGGCAGTTGGATTCGATCCCCTAGTCCAACCATGATCTTAGGGAAGATCACTAACTCAAGGAGGAAAATCCTCAACTCACCCCAAAGATATCTCAAGTTGTTGAGCCTCTCCAAGGATATATAAGCAAGATTTCTCATGGTGAAAGGGGGAGCTGGATGAAGAATGATACCAAACTTATGATCTCACAAGTGATATTTGGAGAAAGAATGAGAAGAATGAAACCTATGATCTCATAGGAAACACATAGTGAAGTGGAGGCTAATCAGCGATGCTATCGTCATTCCGATCGTGGAGCTTTTGAGCAAGGGTTAAGCAAGGAGAACTTGACGAATCTGCTACATTCCATCTATGGCTGTAAGTAACATTTTGTACTCATTAATGTAATATGCTTGGTCTGTTTCTTTCTAATTTATGTTTGGCATTACATGAATTTGTCTCTAAGTAGATAGGTCTGCTTCGAACTAATCTTGATATAATAGGAAGTGGTTGTACTTTGTTTGTCCACAAGGCTTATCGAGGAGCTCAAGATTGGAATTCAACTCGAAGCGTCCAGGGACAAACACCGGTAAAAGGTACATCTTTCCTCCTTCCTCTTCATGCATTAGTTTGTGTAGGCCTAAAAGGAAGTCAGTGACCATGATAAGCACTTTTTGTATTAGAGTTAAGATTCTAGCTCTTTGAGGAGATCTACCTGTCTGCAGGAAGATTTTCCTTCAACAGGGACCATCTTCCCAGGAGGAGGTGAGTAGTAGAACACCTAGCAAGAGATAATAGGCAAGAGTAATAAGGGGACATGGTCCGATGGTGAGTGGAGGACAGGTGTACCATAATGAGACAAGGAGGGAGAGTGGGTGATGTGATAGGAAGAGGTAATAGAAGAAGTGGGAGACAGAAGTGGTAAGTGGTCTACTCGGAGGGGGTAGGCAGCGATAACAGGTTTTAGTCGGGGGGGTCTGAGTTAAGGAGAGAGTGACACATTAGTGGGGGCCCCGCCTTTTAAAACCACCAACTTGAACCCCCCCCTCGTTAAAGGAAGACTGTCGAGGGGGGTCTGATATGCATCTTTGGTCGTAGATCTAGTCGCGTAGATCTCAGTCGTCCAGATATACGGGCCACTTAGCGTGATGTACCTACGCACACTAAACGTAGGATAAGTGGGTTTTATCCCACTTCTTTCCAATTTCTCCAAAGGGGACCATCTCTTAGGAAAAACACCCCTCCACCAAATTCATGTGCTAACATTAGGCTCCATGGGGGATGGCTTGCTCCCTGTGAGATGCCAATAACTCTTCTGTAGTTTCAATGCCTTACTGGTGGGTCATGGAGTCACTTATAAAACAGAAAACAAAGAAAAAACAATGTTTACAAACACATGGGAGCCACTTATGGCTCAAATAAAACATTTCTTTAGAAAATGCCCATTCACAGGGCCATTAAAAGCTTCCTCGCCCTCCAAATCCTACAACCTGTAAGTATTATTTAAAAACACCTCAGAGATCTTGAAGGGCCTGATCCGCGGGGCTTCAAACTTGTTGTTCTTTCCTCTATCCTACCTGGGTGCATCCCATTTAAATACTAGATCTCCCAGCTAGAAATCTTCTTTCCTCACCATTTTATCAAAGGCTTGCTTGATCCTCTATTGATGGTCATGAGCTTTGTCCATCTCCTACTCTCTATTCTTCTGGGCTTCTACCAGTTGATGAATTCTTCTAATCATATTGTCAGGCTCTCCTTGATAATCCTGAAAAAGTTCCGCTATAGGTAGAGCCAGTTGGGAAGGAAAAACTTATTTTGTCCCATATACAAGTTGAAAAGGAGAGATTCCCAGGGACCGCTTGCTTTTCACTCGATCAACCCACAGAGAAAATTTCAGCTTTGAATCCCAGTATTTCTTATTGTCCTCTAACAGTGTTTTAATAATTTTAATGAGGCTTTTGTTAGAGGAATATGCCATTCCATTTCCCTGGGGGTAGTATGGAGTAGAATGAATCAATTTGATTCTGATCTACTCATAGAACCGAATCAATGGTTCATCCTTGAAAGACGCATCATTATCAGTGATGATTTTGTTCGGACAACCAAACCTTACAATAATATCCTCCAGGAAACCAATGATCAGTTTATGAGAAGCAATCCTTGTGGGGATAGCTTATATCCATTTTGTGAAATAATCTGTGGAAGTTAAGATCCACCTCTGCTGACCACTTGAATTAGGATGAATTTCTCCAATGAAGTCCAGTCCCCATTGCTGAAAGGGTCCTGAAGCCGCCAAAGGCTTCAATGGATGGGACTTGAGCTACTCCTTTCCAAAGAATTTCTGACATTTAATACAGGCTCTGATCTTTTTGCATACATCAGTGAATAAAGTGGGCCAATAGTACCCATCTCTAAGAATTTTGTAAGTTGTGGTCTTTCATAAATGGTGTCCCCCACATAGGCTTTCATGGAACTCAAATATAATTTTTTGGGCCTCTTGTGGGTCTAGACATCTCAAAAGCACTCTTAGAGGGTCTTTCCAATGCAAGACCTGGTCAATAAGAAAATATATGATTTCTTTGAGCTTTAAAGTTCTTTCCTTGCTCCTTCCCATACCATCAGAGGGTCTTAATTCCTGCAGAAATATATAATATCTTTATACCAGGTGCATTCTACCAATGGAGGGCTGCCCTGAGGATTTTTATCAGCAAATTCATCTTGTTGACTTTCTGAGCAGGTGTTGACGAAGTTAACCCCTAAATCTCTGCAATTATATTCATCCAAAAACTTGGCTAAACCTAGGCCTTTAATTATCTTGATTGGCTTTATCTCTAGGTCAAACTCAAGGATTTTGGCAATCCACATGCTCCTCCTTCCATCTATGTCAGGCTGAATAAGAATGTCATTCACAGAAGCTGAAGGAACATATGCAATAACCTTTGAATGAAGAATATATACTCTGAAAGCTTTGAGAGCTTTCACCAAGGCATAGGCTTGTTTCTCCATGATGTCATATTTTTCTTTGCATCTCTCAATGCCCTACTAAAAAAGGAAACAAGTTTCTCCAGGCCTTCAACATTTCTCTGTTATAAAATGATTGTCATTGTATCAAAAGAGGAAAAGGAAAAAATCAGAAAATCCTTAGAATAATCAAGATTGATAAGCATAGGTGCCTTAGTCAATGCCCTTTTGATTTGGTTAAAGGATTCTCTGGACTCAGTAGTCCATTTTACTTCGTTCCCCTTCCTAAGCATGGTTGTGATATGTTTTACCAGCTTAGAAAAATTTGAAAAAAAAATCCTCAAAAAATCAATCTTTCCCATGAAGGATTGAACCTCCTTCCTAGATCTGGGAAGTTATAAGGTTTGAATAGCTTCTACCCTATTTGGATCAATTCTTACTCCCTCAGCTGACACTATGTGTTTCAGTAATTTCCCTTCCTTCATGGAAAACAATGATTTCTTGGGATTTAACGAGAGACCAAACCTTCTGCACTTCAAGAAAACTTTCCTCAAATGACAACAATAGTCTTTATCAGTTCTAGAAAGACTTCTATGCCATCTATATATATGACCACAAATTTATCCTTTTCCTCAATCAAGGCTATGTTCATGGATCTCTAAAAGGTTGCTCTTGCGTTCATCAATCTGAAGGGAATTTTGGCATACATGAATGTGACAAAAGGAGTGGTGAAGGTTGTCTTCTCTCTGTCTCTAGGCAATACAGAGATCTTATTATATCCAGAAAATCCATTAATCATGGAAATCCTAGATGCACCAGTTACCCTCTTCAATATGTGTTCCATCTTTGGAAGTGGGTAATTGTCCTTCCTAGAGCTCATGTTCAGATTTATGAATTTGACACAAAGTCTGATTCCCCCACTCTTCTTTCTCACTGTCACTAGATTGGATATCCACTCAGAACATCTCAAAGGCACAATAATCTGAGCATCCAAAAGATTCTTCACCTCCCTCTCCATAAAAGGAAGCAACATAGGATTTATCTGTCTCAACTTCAGCCTAAATGGTTTGGCTTCCTCCTTCAGGGGGATATTGTGCTCAATAACATTGGTGTCATATGTCCTTAGGTATTTGTAGGTACATGCAAACACATCAGCAAATTCTTTTAATATCTCAGTATACTTGACCCTCTGCTCTCTTGACAGACTGCTTGACAATTTGACAAATTTTGGATCCATATCTGTGCCAATATTACACTCAGCTACCTCAGCATCATCACCGGAGATTTCACCCCTTACTACCACATCATTTCTATCAAATAACCTTTCTAAAGGGACTATTCCCTTTGGGATGTGATTGCTAGGCAACTGCACAATATGATGATCARCRATTTTGTTCAGAAGATCCTGAGCGTGCAGATTTATTTCTGAGTCAAGATCTTGGTCGATGTGTAATGCAAAAAATTCACCAACAGTCTCCATGAACCTTTTGATTTCAAGATCATCCTCAAACACTTTCCAATGYTTGACATTGTCAGGTATAGAAGGCTTGTGTTTCACTTCTACATCATACTTGAGCTTAGGAGGTAGAGGGATTCTGAAATTGCTTGTTTAGGAATCCAAAGAATCGACCATTGTATTTTCTTCTCTAGGGATGAATGAAATGTTGAAGGCCAAGAAAAAAATGTCAATTAGTTCCCACACTTAATTTCTGTAACTCCTGAGCTAGGGGTGTTTGGCCTAGTAAATATGTCTGGCCTACTAAATAATTAACTCATCATCGCCAAACACTGCTAAATTTTCAATCCTCGTGTCCTTTGCAGCTCTCAAGCCCAAAACCAGAGCCTTGTACTCTACCACATTGTTTGTAGCTTAAAATTCTAATTTGTATGACAGAGATATGGTTTCCTGAGTAGGGAAACAAAGACCACTCCGGCACCAGTTCCTTCCCTAGAAGAGGCTCCGTAAAAAAACATTTTCCACACAAAGGTAATTAGAGGAGAATATTCACCTAGAGTGATGGAATTTCTTATCTCAAGAGGAGGTTCAGGGACATCAATGAGCTGCAACAAACTAGACCCCATCTCGGTGTCGAGGGAAAATATAGGATGGTTTGTGGGTTCTGCTTCATCACTGACGATGTAGGCCAATTGAACTTCTATGTACAATCTTATATGTTCTCCTCCAAACAAAGGAATGGTGGCATATGTGAGGTCTATTAGTAATGTTCCCCCAAGCCTTTTTATCCAAGATCTTGACAATAACATGCCAAACTTGGAAGTAACATCAGCCACCACAATATCCATGACCACACTTTTCATGGGAATCTAAAACAAAGTTACCACTAGGTATTTGATGGAAAAAAAACATTGCACCCTTCTTGAATCGAAAGAGTACAAATCATGATAGGATTTTGTGACTTCCAACCCGAGTTCTTCCATGACAGTTTTGGGCATGAGATTATGAGAWGCCCCTGAGTCCATCAAGAAGTTATGCAACACCTTATCATGTATGTTCAAGTATGTATAGAAGGGAGGGGATGAATCATCYCTATATTCTTCCATAAGACCTAAGATGACTACTGGATTTTCATCTTGGAGATTTACTGAGTCTGTGGGATGGAAAGATGGCTCAAACTGCAACATCTTGGAGAGGGATTTCTTGAAATCTTCGTTCTTAATCAGCTCTAAAAGGGGCATAGGAATTATGATATTTTGTATTTCATGATAAAAACTAAAGGAGGAGGGTCATCTCATAATTTATCTCACCTCTGGGACAGGGTGTTTGGACACTGGTGAGGGATTCTGAGCTTTATTTTCTTTGTTTTTGTTTGTTGTGTCTTTATTAGGCTTCTCTGCTATGGAAGGCTGATCAGGGATTTTAGACTTCCCTTCTTTATTCTTAGACTAGAGGTTGTATTTATTGGGACTGTTATTGGCCTTCTCCCCCTTACTCAGCTCGTTTATTTGACTGTTCATGACGGATTCCTCGTAGGAAKATTGAGTTAGGTGGGGAAATGGGGAGGTGTCTCCAATACAATGGATTTCGRGATCAAGATMTTCTTCTTCCATTTCTTCATTAGCCACAAGGTTGTTGTGAAGAGGGGTTTGAATTTTCTTATCATTTCTATCTCTGTCCCTTTGTTCCCTTGGCATAATCTGAGGAGAATTTTTGTTCAGCCTCCTAAAGTTGCCTTTGCTATCTGTATTTGGGACATTCTTATAACCTTGCTTCCCTTCAAATTTTATCTTCTCCATTTCTGTATATAGGGACTTCACTATCTTGGTTAATTCATCTACTTGGGGATGAGAAGCAGAAGAACTAGAGGTTGATGCCTCAGATCGTCCTCTCCCTCTGTCTCTGTCGGCTTTTCTCCTAAGCCTGTGAATTGCCAACACATTGGATTCTACTTCCAAGGCTTTATATTGCATAAGAACCAATGAAGTATCTCTTCCTTCTCTCAACAGGAAGCAGAAATCGAGGTGAAAGGCACTAGCATAAATGATCTTGGCAGAGGCCTCTATAGGTTTTATCTCAGTAGGGATTTTTTTGTACATTTTATTGAACCTTTTGGAGAAGTTAGAGACAGATGCTCCTTCCATTCTCTTCATGGACCCAAACTCTGTGATGTAATACATAAAATATTTTTTTATCCCCCCACTGCTTCAAGAAAACATCATCTAGAGCTTCAATCCCGACAATAGATCCAGGGGTCAGTCTCCTAAACCATTTCCTAACCTCACCATCAAGGCTCTGAACAAAGACTCTCATCCAGACATCTTCGTTTTCAATATTTAGATTGTCTGCATAGTTGTATAAGGTAGCAAGGTTCTCTTCAGTAGTTATGTCTTCTTCTCCAGTGAAATTAGGCATGTATTTCAGGTAATCTCCAGTATGGAGAGCGTTCAAGGGCTGAGGTAAGACCAGGGGGGCATATATTGCAGCTACTATGACATCCATTTTGTTTCTAGGAGGATTAACACCTACCATAGGGATGTGAGGTGGAGGATAACTAGGATGAGAAGGTGTTAGAATGGGCAAGGCTGGAAAAGAGCTTCTTGGGAGAAAAGGAAATAAAAGAGAATTTGGAGAAAAGGATATCGTGATTGAGGGAACTGAGGTCTCTCTTTCTGTGGTAGTGGAAAAATTAATAGAAGGAGCAGTGGTAAATCTCGGGGTAGGAAAATCTTCTGAGGTCCTAGGTCTAAACCATGGTATAATTTCAGGGGAGAGTGGAGTGACAAGGCTTTCTCCCTCCAATCCCATACCAGGAGGGGAAAACTCAGCAAGAACACTCCCAAAATTTAAAGTTAAGGAGAATCGAACAGCAGGAATAAAAGAAGGTTGAAAAGAAGAAATTGGAGTTCTTATAGAATAGTGAAAATCATCAGAAATACCTGGTTCAGCAGTCGAAGTATTCTCTCTGTTGTTGGGTGTTTTTACCCTACGGACTAGTAAGCCAGGGTTCTAAGCCTACATGCATATCATGACCCTTCAGATTTAACCTCTATCCTTCTACCCAAAATCTCAACCCCTTTTCTCAGGCAAACACAGTAAGAATAAAATAACCTTATTTTCCGAAGGTTGAAGTAGATCCTCCGTTGAGTTGTTGTCTCATTTCTATCGCTGCTCCTTCCACAAAGCTTCCCTGCAAACAAGA
>JASDQU010305284.1:0-13652 GCA_032191745.1 Picea mariana
AACTTGTGGTGAATCACTTTAAATTTTAAAATCTTAATTTCCATATACATATTTTATGATATCATTATTAGGAAAAAGTTAATTATTAGATTCAAGGTATGAAATGAAGGATAGAGTAAGTGATATGATATCAAAATCTTCTTATATAAGTTATAAAGGTAACAATAAATTAGAAGCTTTTGTATTTTAAATGCGATAGTCCAGTGGCCCAGAGTTAATACATAAATAATGTACCTAGAAATATTAATTTTCCATTACCTAACTGCCAAATTTCTTGTTATTGGTCAATGCTTTCTCTTCACCTTTACGTTGGTCCAGTTATCAATATGCTCTTCACATTGTGAAGAGGCTTAAACCTTGCAGAGGTTACACCCATACACAACAACCAAGAAAACTAATGCAAGAGACCACCTGGACTGTGATCAGAGACGTTGATCCTGTTTGCATGACCAATTTTCCTTGAGTTCTTGCATAGCAGTAGGTATATGCTACCATGCAACCTTGTTAGTAATAATTATAATTTTTTGTTTAATAATTTTTATGACTATAGTAAAAAAGGACAAGTTTATTCGGGGCGGGGTTATCTTTTGCCCAGGAAGAAATAATGAGATTTCTTATTCGTGGAATGTAGGGCACACCATCAACAACCAGGTTGAAGCCTATCATCTTCTCCAATTAGCCAAAGCTCGGGGAATTCAATCCATAACTATAATTGGTGACTCCAAATCAACCATCAACTATGTTAGATTGAGAACACTTCCTGCTAATGACAACCTCAAAGTAATCTTTCAACGCATCTATTTAGAGATCCAGTCTCTTTCAAGTATCGATCTTCTCCATGTCCTCAAGCATAACAACAAGGATGTAGACTCACAAGTAAACCTAAACATCAGAAAAAGTTTTGGAACACTTTTTTTCAATGGACAAGTCTCATATCACCATATCCCATAAATTTGGTATTATTTTATTTGATTTTAAGTTTCTTTAGGGGTGGGTCATGTTATCCCCTAGCCTAGGGACAACTAAGAAGATTATGTCTCGAGGCCCACAAGTCCTAGACATGGAGTACCGAGAGGCATATTGACTTGAGCCTCGCCTTGGAGGGCCCATCTTTCTTCTTCAATGCCTCCACCTTGTCAGCAACAACAACATCCATCCCATCGGCTTGGTCCTTAAGCAACAATGAGTCTTGCTCCATGAGGTAATGAGTTTGGGTATCATGGTATGTGCACTCTGATTCTCAAAACATTTGAATATGTGCATTTAATTCACTTTTACTTCTAACGTGTGCTTGGACCTTATGCCTTTCCACTTGTCCACACCTGGGGCGAATGACAGGATGACTTAACAAGTTGGTTCCCATAGGGTTTGAGTTGCCACTGGGTGGGTTCATGAAAGGTCATCATCCGTTCCCACCACACTTACCACTTTTCATCTTTTTCCCTCTCATCCATCCCATACATTGTTTCGGGCACAGGGTTTGCCAAGCTAGCAATGTACCTTACCTTGTGGGAAGAAGGGGATAAAGGCCCATAGGGGAAAATTTATTGAAAAAGATAAAATCCAAAAGAACAAAACCTTCAGATGCTTCGCCCAAGGATCCCCGAGAAAGTAATAAAAGGCTTATCAGCAAGAAACAGAGGGACCCATAAAATAATAAAATCAAGACCTAGTTGGAGGATAGGGGGTCTAATCACGAGCCAACCTATTAGTTCCATGGGCATGTAGAGGTATGACACTACCATTCAGCTGATCACCACGTCAGGGTAGTGGCTCTTAGTGGCATAGCCAAGAGAAAGGGGGTCTCATCATGAACCAACCTTCTCATCTTCGTGAAATGATAGTGGGTAACATTGCCACCACTGGTCACCATGGAAGGGCAGTGTCCCCTAACTAGTCTCTTGAAAGAAAAAGCAATAATATAAAAAGATAGAAGGCATTGAATAGGCTTGGAAACATTTTAATCCATGATAAGGTGCAACTCACCCTCTTCAGAGGCACCCACAGGTAAGCCATACATTCCCCTGTCATCACTGCACCCATTACTCAAACATCCCTCACCACATCATCCACATACATGGTCTGGATTTGTATTCTCCTGAAAACATCCCACATCTAATGATAATTATCCCAATAGAACCTCCTAACATCCTCTCCAAACATGGCTTGTAGAATATCATAACGTCTTTGAGCACTTGTCTTGGAAAAGAGGGTTTTATGCACATGTTTAAATAACTTGATTATTAGATGTGATTGACATTGCTATGATCCTTGTGACTTATGAGCACATGGAGGGTGTACTTGTTGTTGTTGCAGGGCCACACTCGACAGACAGGTACACATGGGGAGATGATTAGTTCGGACCTCCATAGGGCTAAAAGCCCACTAGATGGATGCTGAGACCCTAGCCAGGGGCAGAGACAGATCAAATGTTTGCACCAGAGAGAGAGGAGGACGTTCCACCAGAGACAACTTGGCAGGCTTGGACCTAGGGGGGTCTTGCCCTCCCACGATGATGTAGGCCTTGGAAGGCCCATGACGTCATCTATGTGAGCCTTGACGTCACCTAGTGTTTGATGGACACTTTGGAGGCAATTGTGTGCCAAGTGGCACATGTGGCTTGATCTAGAGGCCTTGGGAGGCCTAACGTTTTGCTCCTAGAGGCCAACATTGCACTAGAAAGGCCTAACATCACCCTAAAAGGACATGACACCACCTTTTCTGCTTGATTTAGGGTTTTAATTTGTCATTTAATGTAAAAATTGGATATCACATGTCAATTGGCCATGTCGGTGTTTTTGACCTAATTCTGGTCATTGTAACTGTACAAATAAGGGATTTTCCCTTGAATTATTTCATCATCTTTCACTCACACTTAGTGAGTTCTCAAATTTTCACCCTAATTAGGGTTACTTGGCTGAAATTTAGTCTGCACTTCTTGAAGGAGGCTTATCTTGGACTATTTTGGCAATTTTCTTGGTGGGAGTGTTCAGCTAGGCTATTTGCTAGATGTTCTTGGTGAATTTAAGTAAATTTTCTGCAATTCTTCTTCATTGAATGGTTATAGTTATGTTTATCTTGCATTTATACTAAGATTATGAAATTTCTAGCTTAAAACCCTAGGAGGCTAAAGCACATGTTATTCTCCTTGACTTAATAACTTTCACCTACTAGATTATGCTAGAAAATTGGTTTTCTTGAAGCTTTTGCTAAGGGCCTTGCCATTGCAACACCCTAGCACATTTTTCTTCATGTAAGCCATCATATTTTTCATATTGAGCTAAATAAGGAGGAAAGCTACTAGGGCCTAGGGTTACCTACTTCCTAGTAGCCATTTTCCTTCTAGGGTTTGGTGATTGAAGCCTTGGGCTACCAACACTTCAATTATTGACGCCTCTTGTCTCTAATTCTCTCATTATCATTTGTTCCTTCAAGATTTGTTGCTTCCTAAAAGACTCCATTTGCCCTAAAAGCACTGATCTATGCCTTACAATGGAGTGATTGACAAAACCTAGGATCAACACCTTTACCTTAAGCTCTCTACTAACTACTCCTAACCTTAGAATAGTCTAATATACTAACCTTTTTCTGTTGTTACTAAAGTAAGCTACAACCACCTATTGCAGCAATAAAAGCACCTAAAAACAATTGAGAAAGTTGATAAATACACTGCCTTATTTACTTATGACAAACGCTAGTATTTTGGTGTTAATGAGTAATTACTCCTGGTCATTCTGAAGACATTTTAAGGCATTTATTGTGAAGCAATTATCTTATAAACATTGTTGTTATAAAATTTTGTTTGCTTCATTATATATCAACTATTGCTTTTATTGACAAGTCCATGGTTTTATGAAGTACTAACAACAAGTTGTACTTGCAAAATATATCATTTTCTTGTTGCTTTGTTCTGGGCAGGTACATCTAAGCACTTCATTAGTTAAAACCTTGGTACTTTCTTATCAATGTGACTTGTGAGAGGGGATATTTTCATAGATACTTTAACCTTTGCCTTCTTAAACCGCCAGGTCACTGGGGATGTCTCCCCTAGGCCATCAATCTTAAATAGAAATAGGTATCTTATTGAGGTGACAGTGATAGGATAAGCTCTTGTTACGCCAATTTGCCTCCCTTAGCCTTTCCCTTTGGGACAAGTACAAATTCTACGATAACATTTTGGCATCGTTGTCGAGGAACACTGAGTCAATTCTCTTTAAAGATGACTCTTTTCAGTAAAGCCTTTCCTCAAAAGCCTTTACTTTGCAAAGCTTACCCGACGACTCCATTGAGGGTGATCCCCTCATCCCTTTGATAGTTTAGAGAAAATTATCTGGCGACTCCACTAATGAGAAAACCAACCATGACTTCTCAATGGGACCCGAAAAATTTTAAACCCCCCGACATGAGTAAAATCCTGGGATACCCTAGGCAAATGCCCCCTAAGTACGAAAATTGGCTCCCTAGATTCACTGGTAGTGATAGGGAGAGAGTCGACTATCACATGGGTGATTTCTGTGATTTCTTTCAATTCCACCCTATCAATGACGATGTTGAAGATTTGGCGATAAATCTCTTCTCCGCCACTCTCCATGGCAACTCTAGGAGGTGGTATGACTACCTCTCTGATGCTAGCATCACAACTATGGAACAATTGGAAGAAACCTTTCTCAAAATATGGGGTATTTAGTTGGAAGACATCTCAGTACTACTAAGAAGACTCGAGCATATAAAACAAACTTAGAATGAAACTGTCAGACAATTTCAGGATAGGTTTGAGGACATACTATATCGAATTCTTGGAAGCCATCATCCTGAAAACAAGTACATCGTTCATCTCTATACCAATGCACTCTTAGTGCATCTAGGGTTTCCCTTAGTAAAAATGGCCTAAGAACGCTCGACGAAGCTCACAACATGGTTGCAAGAATCGAGGGAAATATCTCCTTGGCCCAGGTAAGACACCTCTTTACCTCAGACACTCTTAGTTTGTAGAGATTAGTTTCCCTTGAGAGTTTTACTGATTATTTCCAAAAAGAAGGGGAACAGAACATCGACCAAAAAGAGGCTAAGGGGAAGGATCTTGATGAGGTTTTCTAGTCCCACGAGGAAGAGCAAAGGATTACTCATTTTCTGCCAATAATAACTAAGACGTGGTTAAGGAGATGGAACCTGAACACAATGATGAAGTATCGATATGTGATCCTCCCTCTGATGAAGCCATCCACGAGCCTATTCCTCCTACACAAGAAGAAGAGGATGAGGTTAGTCACTTTCCTTTTCAGGATTTTGATAATACCTTATTCTATGATTCAGAAAGTGAAGGAGAAATGGAATCCTTGGGCAAGGTAGATCCTCCTTTTTGTACAATTGAAGATGTAGAAGCAAGTCTTCCATTTGATGAAGTTATCCAAATACTTGAAGCTCCTGCACAGGAAGAAGTAAGCAAGGTGAGTCATTTCCCTTTCCAAATTTTTAATGATTTTTTATCTTATGATGTGGAGAGTGAAGAAGTATTGGATATTTTAACCCCTTCATATTATAATGAAGATGATAACTTTGTTGATAATATTGATGAATTCATACATGTCAGGAAGCGTAAATGGGATGCGATTGGATATGATGGGGATCCCATTTACGACATTGAGGGTTGTTTCCAAAAGTTGCCTTTACCTTTATCACATGAATTTACTAATAAAATTGACATTTGGCAACAAGGACATGATGTGATCACAAATTTTAAGACACCCATAGATGACCTAATGCTATGCTCTCCTAATAATTTTCGGTCATACCTTGAGGACTTTGATGATTATTCCTTTGAGAACGTGGATTTATTCCATGAATAATATTATCAACGACCGTTGTGATCAGATCTTGATAGAAGTGAGGACAACGTTTTCCCAGAGGAGGATCCTTGTGACAATGTTTTCCAGCCGCCTTCGATTATTTTATCTTGTTGTGTTTTTAAGGGCGTAGTTGGGAGGTATGTATTTTGTATTAAGTTTCCTCTAAGGCAAACCCTAGGGTTCAAGGGTAGGTTGAATAC
The DNA here is from genome assembly GCA_032191745.1 of Picea mariana. Classification (NCBI taxonomy): domain Eukaryota; kingdom Viridiplantae; phylum Streptophyta; class Pinopsida; order Pinales; family Pinaceae; genus Picea; species Picea mariana. The sequence goes on from JASDQU010305284.1 coordinate 6,047, forward strand.
CTCGAGAAGAAGTCTCTCGTCTCAGTCTTTCAGCCTTCCCTTAAGAATTTGTCAGTCATCTTCTAGATCCTTGTTGTTTCCTTCCCAGACCTCAGATTATGAAGACATCCAAGGTAGCCAACCCATGGACTCTTTGAGTCAGCCTATTGAACCTTTGATTTCTCATGATCCTTTTCTGAGATGGATTGAGCACTTTCCTGGAGGTGTGAATTGACATGTTTTTTTCCCTCCCTCCCACCTCCATGAGTTAGAATTTACATTTCTGATGATGCAATACATTTTCTGATTCATATTATTTTTATGCTTGACTTATCATTGTTTTGGTTTATGATGAAGCACAGAGACAGGTATTATGAGACATTGATAGGATGGTTTCACTGACTATTTGACTACACCTAGCATTCAACCACTAGGTAAGTAGGTAGGCATTTTCATTCATTGTATATACCATCTACATTTCATGCTAGAGTAGTTGTATTTCCATTTGTATATATGCTTGTTTATTTCCATTTACTATACCATATGTGAGCCAGGGGTGATATCACTACCCCAAATGATTACTAATAATCTTTTGTTGAGATCAAGAAGGTCACAGGTCATGCCAGAGATGTTGAGGTTCTCATGCGCTCTACGGTGAGCACATGTCCCCGAGTTGGAGCCAGATGTTATCCCCTAGCCTAGGGATAACAAAGGAGATTGTGTCTCGAGGCCCACAGGTCCTAGACATGGAGTACCAATAGGCACATTGACTTGAGCCTCGCCTTGGAGGGTCCATATTTCCTCTTTAGTGCCTCCACCTTGTCAACAACAACAACATCCATCCCATCAGCTTGGTCCTTCAACAACAATGGGTCTTGCTCCATGAGGTAATGAGTCTGGGTATCATGGTATGTGTCACTCTGATTATCAAAACATTTGAATATGTGCATTTAATTCCTTTTTACTTCTAACATGTGCTTGGACCTTATGCCTTTCCACTTGTCCACACCTGGGGGGAATGACAAGATGACCTAGAAAGTTGGTTCCCATAGGGTTTGAGTTGACACTGGGTGGGTTCATGAAAGGTCATCATTTGTTCCCACCATACTTACCACTTTTCATATTTTTCCCTCTCATCCATCCCATACATTGGTTTGAGCACTGGGTTTGCCAAGCTAACAAAGGGTTGTACCTTACCTTGTGGGAAGAAGGGGCTAAAGGCCCAGAGGGTAAAAGTAGTTGGCAAAAGATAAAATCCAAAAGAACAAAACCTTAAGATGCTTTGCCCAGGGATCCCCAAGAAATAAATAAAAGGCTTCTCAACAAGAAACACAGGGACCCATAAAATAATAAAATCAAGACCTAGTTGGAGGATAGGCGGTCTCCTCACGAGCTAGCCTATTAGGTCCATGGGAATGTAGCGGTATGACACTACCATTCAGCTGGTCACCATGCCAAGGTAGTGGCTCTTGGTGGCATAACTAAGAGAAAGGGGGTCTCATCACAAGCCAACCTTCTCATCTTCGTGAAATGCTTGTGGGTAACATTGTCACCACTGGTCAGCACGCCAGACCAATGTCCCCTAACTAGTCTCTTGAAAGAAAAATCAATAAGATAGAAAGATAGAAGGCATTGAATGAGCTTGGAAACATTTGCATCCATGACAAGGTGCAACTCACCCTCTTCAGAGGCACCCATATGTAAGCCATAAATTCACCTGTCATCACTGCACCCATTGCTCAAACATCCCTCACCACATCATCCATATACATGACCTGGATTTGTCTTTACTTGGAAACATCCCACATCCAATGCGAATTAGCCCAATAGGACCTCCTGACGTCCTCTCCAAACCTACCTTGTAGAATAACATAACGTCTTTGAGCACTTGTCTGGGAAAATGGGGTTTTATGCACATGTTTAAATAACTTGATTATTAAATGTGATTGACATTGCTATGATCCCTGTGACTTATGAGCCCATGGAGGGCGTACTTGTTGTTGTTGCAGGGCCACACCTGACGGACAAGTACACATGGGGAGTTGATTAGTTCGAACCTCCATAGGGATAAAATCCCACCAGATGGATGCTGAGACCCCAGCCAGGGGCAGAGACAGATCATAGGTTTTCCCTAGAGAGAGAGGAGGACGTTCCACCAGAGACAGCCTAGCAGGCCTGGACCTAGGGGGGTCTTTCCCTCCCACTATGATGTAGTCCTCGGAAGGCCCATGATGTCACCTCTGTGACCCTTGACATCACCCAACATTTGATGGACACTTTGGAGGCAATCGTGTGCCAAGTGACACATGTGGCTTGATCCAGAGGCCTTGGGAGGCCTAACGTTTTGCTCCTGGAGGCCAACATTGCACTAGAAAGGCCTAACGTCACCCTAAAAGGGCATGACGTCACATTCTCTTCTTGATTTAGGGTTTTAATTTGTCATTTAATGTAAAAACTGGATATTACATGTAAATTGGCCATGTAGGCCTTTTTGACCTAATTCTGGTCATTGTAACTGTATAAATAAGGGATCTTCCCTTGAATTATTTCATCATCTTTCACTCACATTTAGCGAGGTCTAAAATTTGCCCCCTAATTAGGGGTACTTGTCTAAAATTTAGTGCGCACTTCTTGAAGGAGGCTTATCTTGGACTATTTTGGCAATTTTCTCGGTGAAGGTAAGTACATTTGCTAGATGATTCTTGGTGAAGGTAAGTACATTTTCTGCAATTCTTCTTCATTGAATGGTTATAGTTATGTTTATATTGCATTTATACTAAGATTATGAAATTGCTAGCTTAAAACCCTAGGAGGCTAAAGCATATGTTATTGTCCTCGCCTTAATAACTTTCGCCTACTAGATTATGCTAGAAAACCGATTTTCTTAAAGCTTTTGCTAAGGGCCTTGCCATTTCAACACCCTAGCACATTTTTCTTCATCTAAGCCATCTTCTTTTTCATCTTTGAGCTAAAGAAGGAGGAAAACTACTAGGGCCTAAGGTTACCTACTTCCTAGTAGCCATTTCCCCCCTAGGGTTTGGTGATTGAAGCCTTGGGTTACCAACACTTCAATTATTGACCCCTCTTGTCTCTAGTTCTCTTATTATCATTTGTTCCTTCAAGATTTGTTTCTTCCTAAAAGACTCCATTTGCCCTAAAAGCACTGATCCAGGCCTTACAATTGAGTGATTGACAAAAACTACTATCAAAACCTTTACCTTAAGCTCTCTACTAACTAATCCTAACCTTAGAATAATCTAATCTACTAACCTTTTTGCTGTTGTCACTAAAGTAAGATACAACCACCTATTGCAGCACTAAAAGCACCTAAAAGCAATTGAGAAAGTTGATAAATACACTGCCTTATTTACTTCTGACAAATGTTAGTATTTTGGTGTTAATGAGTACTTCTTGGTCATTCTGAATACATTTTAAGGCATTTATTGTGAAACAATTATCTTATAAACATGGTTGTTATAAAATTCTGTTTGCTTCATTATATATCAACTATTGCTTTTATTGATAAGTCCATGGTTTTATGAAGTACTAACATCAAGTTGTACTTGCAAAATACATCATTTTCTTGTTGCTTTGTTATGGGCAAGAACATCTAAGCACTTCATTACTTCATTAGTTAAAACTTGAGACTTTCTGATATTTTCATAGATACTTTAATCTTTGCCTTTTCAAACCCCAGGTCACCAGGGACATCTCCCCCATGCCATCAACCCTAAATACAAAGAGGTATCCTGTTGAGGTGACAGTGATAGGATAACCTCTTGTTACGCCAATTTGCCTCCCTGATCCTTTCCCTTTGGGACAAGTACAAATTGTGCGATAATAAGTCCCTATATCCACCACCCCCTCTCGAATTAAAGACCTGTTGACCCGCCTATCCTCCTCGATCTTCCACCACTCCCTTTCCTCTATCCCATTGATCTCCTTGGCACACGACGCCTCCTCCTCTTCTCCTTGTGCATGCCTTCGATTCATGTCCCCTCCATTCACTCCCCATGTCCCCATGCGAATCTCCCTTCTAAATATTAGCTCACGCTCCTTTTTCTCTCCCCTGTACCTAGATGATAATGACCTCCTTCAACCTCTTTAGATATTCGTCACTCTTGTACCAGGTGACCTCAACTTGCACATATGTCGTTATCAACTCATCATGGATTTGGCTCTCTAGTTTGTGTGTTCGTCCTCGCCCCGTCATGGCGAAAAATGGATATCCTTGTCAACATTTATGGCACGATCCTTTTAAACATGTGCTCAACATCGCTCCTCTCATCCTTCACGCATACAACCTGTCCTCTCTTCGACTGTGCTCATCGTTTCTAGCCAACCACATACTGGTGAAATCTATCGCGACCAAGCAGAAATGGATGGGGGAAATGAAGAAGCTCAAGGTGAACTAGGGAGGTTTCTATGGAGGACCATAACAACCTAGTCACCATGGTCTAATCAATGTAGATCCAGGTTAAAGGACTATCAAATCAAGTCCTCTCCATTTTAGAAATCACAATTCAACATCGTCAAAGCCACCAACAAATGCAAGATGAGTGCGCAACACTTAGAATGCAAATTGAGGAACTTTGGCTTTGACCCAACTCCATCTCCCCCACAAGGTCAATTTCGACAACTTCAGACAAGGCTTCATCTCCAAGGGCTCACCAACAACTATCAGTCTTAAATGGCACCCCACAAGACTAAAAAAATGTAGATTCAGATGGTCAAGACCCACCCAATTCTCCATAACTACATGCAATGTTTTTTTGTTTTTATACTAGGCCACTTTTGCATAATATATTCAGACAAATGTTTTGTAATTAAGCATAGAAGAAGATCTTCAGAAACACAGACTGAATTTCTTTCCTATTCCAAATATGTAAGACTTGGTTTTGAAGTCAAATATGTAAGACTTGGTTTTGAAGTTTTTGCAGTCTATGTACTCTCTTTGTGCTCTTTACAACTTTTATAAGTAAATTTAATGTTAATAAAATTGGAGTTAGTTGATTTTTAATTCAATAATTTTAATGATTATAGTACAATATAGAATACAAAGCAAACTCGTGAATCATCATTGTAAACAATGGTATAGCCCAACTTTTCACATTACAAGATTCCAAATATTTTTTCAAAGAAAACAAGTAACTTGAATTTTTACCTTTAATTGAAACATTCGATTCACAACTTATTTTTTCCAAATATGAACTACCTAATTTTAAACTTGAATAGGGTATGATAGTATAGAAACTTAGTTTGAATATGATAGATGCCACACAAATTTTATTTTTTTTAAATAAAATTTATGTTCAAACATATTTAAGAGTTTTTACATATATTTTTTTTATTTAAGCAATAATCACACTAAGAAAACTAAAAATTAATGTTTTTATTAAAAAATTATAACAACATATTGTTATAATTAATTATTTTAACAAAGAAAACTAATAACTAATGTTATTATGAAAAAATTATAACAACATATTTAAAAGAATTAATTATTCTAATTTTCATTAAAAAGAAATTTGGTTTAAGAAAAATAATTATAAGAATAATACATTTTTTAAAATTGACATCATTCTTATTAAAGAGTGGAAATATATATTTTTACCTTTGTCACTATGTTAATTTCTCTAAAATTTTGATAACATTTTATTTTAGCTTTTGAAAATATTTTTTTTGGTTTTGTTATTTTTTTTTTTTCAACAGAAAATTTGCCCATTATATTGATATATACTTTTTTTCATTTTGCCCATTATATTGATATATACTTTTTTTCATCACAGAATAAAAACATCTCTGCTTAGTTCACACCAACAGTCCAATAGCACGGGACCACAAAACAACAAAAATTATATGGTCATTGCTAAAACTGACATCGAAATGGTCAAGACAAAAAGATCCCCACACTGAGACTGGATAGTCTCCTTTTTCTACTACAACCACAACCAGATTCTCAAAAAAGAAACTTCAAAAGATGTAAACAAAGAGAAAGCTCGAAGGAAAACTCTAGTCATGACTAAAAGATCTTTAGGTACATGGTTTGTCCCATCGCTCCATCCACCCATTTATTGTTTGAAATTAATCCCTCTTGGTGTTGAAGACCCATCTTTGATAAGTGGTCTGCCTCCGCATTTGATTCTCGGAAAATATGCTTGAAACTGATTTCTTTGAAATTTTTAATGGGATCTTTGATTTTTTCTTGCCAACAATCTAATGCTAAGACTTGTAGTTTGCCTTTGTTATTTAGCCAGTCAATAATAATTTGAGAATCACCCAAAACCTTGATGTGGTTAAGGTCCAATCTTGAGGCCATAATCAAGGTAGCCCCGACCCCCATAAGCTACGCCCTGGTATTTGTACCTTCACCACAATTGAAAGTCCATTTGTATAATAAGTGATCAGTGCATCTAATCACCCCTTTAGCGCTGCTCATCTGACCATTCTTTTGTGTTGCGCCATCAAACTAGCCCATCATAGCCCCTAGAGAAGGATGGGTAGCATTTTCCCTATCCGAAAGCCTCTTTTGAATAACAAGACAAGTGTTCAAAGCTCCAAGAATTTTATAAACGACCGAAAAGAAAGAAGGGGTACCATTCTCACAAATTACTCTATTGTGTTCCAACCACATATTCCAGCATATTAAAGTAGGTAAAGTAATGAAATCAGAGTGTCCCTTTAACCACAACGCAAAACAAGTGCTTAAAGTGTGTCCATCCCACTCTTTCAATATTTTCAGGTCTCTTTTAATTCTGAGCCAAACCTGTTTAGTAAAGGAACAAGTGATCATTAGATGATTTACTGTTTCTTGATCTTTAAAGAATAGATGACAAATATTTGGCCCCTCCCAGCCTTTTGATTGTAACTTGTCCCAGGTTAAAACCTTGTTTTCTACCACCAATCAAATGAAAAGTTTAATTTTTAGAGCTATGTTCCATTTCCAACAAGATAGCCGCCACCCGCCGTGAGACTTCTGCCAAAGTTTTGAAGCTAGAGCGTTATAAACATTTTTGACAGAAATAATTCTTGTTTTGTCTCCACCAATCCATTTTAATTCATTAGGTCTTTCCTGTAGCTGTATGCCAGCTCCATATAAAGATTTTTGGAAAGAGTCCCATTCTTTTGCTGCTTCTCCATCAAGACCCAAATCTCGGCCTCAAAAGACCTATACTTAAGAAAACATATTATCCTCATAACATGATAACATAAACATAGTCCTAAGTTATAGATTAGTTGTTTTGAACCCATTATCCTTGTTCTATATACTTTTCAATTTGGTAAATGATTTAATAATATCTATATCTATGTCTATCTATCCATAATGCATGAAAAACATCACTGATATGATAATGATTAACGTTCACTGAGACTAGAATTGGTTTATAAGACCTTAAGAAAGGTAAGAGATTACTCATATTTCTCTAGAATTTTATTTTTGTGCTTGAAAAGCATTAAGAGAAACGTTCCAAGATCTCCATAGTTTTGATGACTTAGGAGGTTAGGAAGGTCGATATTGTGATAGATATTTTGAAATTGTGATCTAATTTGGGTATACGCAGGGCATTCTAGGGGAAAGTGCTTTTCATCTTCAACCTTGGTAGTGTCACAAATATGACAGATTCTT